>JAYJLV010039315.1:0-24130 GCA_036873485.1 Torymus texanus
TGGTCTCTCAGAATTATGGATCGTACGAAATATGCTTTTCCGAATTTTGAACCATCCGAAATTCGAACGACCCTCGAATAAAATCTAAATTCCTCGAAAATACTTTGGAAAACATTGCATTTTTCATGAAATTTTCATTTTCAATTTCCAGGAAAGAATTGCGACAAACAAAAGCTATTGTAACTATTTATAACACTTCAATACACATCCCACAAGTAATAATCAAAATATCATCGAATAGTAAAAATAATAAAGCTTTTGCTTTAAAATGAAAAAATAAATAAAAGTAAAACAAATAAATTTGATATATGATCTCGATAATTAACTTTTTAAACCAATGGATTATTAATTTAAACAGTTTCTTTGAATGAATATCGCAATTTCAATTTCAATGAATAACCCAAAGCGATTCCCCTCCCCCTCTTCCCCCGCCCCCTGATGCAATTTCTACTGATTTCTCCCTGAAAATAATTAAGACTTCAACATCAAAAAAGAAACAGACTCAATCTTCATCCTTAAAAAAGGCTGTAAGAAAACGGAAGGTAGGATAGATACCGTGGACGCTCACTATTCCTCGGTTCACCGATACGGGAGCATGCATTATTCAGCCGGCCGATGTAATTCAGCGTGGATTTTGCCATTTCCTCGAGACCCGCTATATCTCCCTTTTACCTCTGCCCGCCTTCATAATAGATATTTCCTTCGGACGGCGTCGCGAAAGCTGGGCGATGGTTCAGATGTAGAAGGATGCACGTAAGAATTCAATGGGGTAAAGATTATTTTCGTTTATAATTTACAAACACCTACACTCATGTGAGTTTATTAGTTGAATAATAGTTTTAGTTCTAGAAAAATGTAAGAAGTTTGCCTACGAATTTTGCAACGAATCTATATACTTCCCTGTTTTAATTCTAAAGTTATTGAGTAGAAAGAAAAAGTTTTCCGCGAAGTAACTAGTTTCGCAAAAAAGTTATATAAATTTAAATTTTTAGACGAATTTTCGACTTTGCTTTATTGATTTTGAAAATTACTCAATCGTCTTTTCTCAAATGTTGCTGTAAAAGATCCGGTGCTAAAACGTTCGTAAAATTTACTATCAACGAAAACTAATTTCACAAGAATAATGAACGAAAAGAAATTTTCGCGAAAAAGAGAAAATTGTACGAAACTATCGCTTTTCTATTTTTTCTAATTATTTTTGATACGGTGCTCGCCATTATTCTCCGACCCTTGGCCAGTGCACTGCTACCGACATAAAAGAATCGTACAACTTTGAAGAGCGTAAGAATTTAATAACGCAGCGTTTCTTAAAAATCGGACGTTGTGCGCACGAGAAGGAAAACAATACTTGGATGTTATTTTCTTCAATTCAACTAGAACATAAAAGCGGATTCAATTAACTATTTTCTATCTCCGTACTTATTTTAAAATGCAAGGAGAATTGAATCCCATTTACCAGCTATGTTAATTCTTCCGAAAAAAAGAAGTGAATGGAGGACTACTGAAAAAGAATAACAATTCCGTCTTCGTTCTTTATTCTTTGCTTTTTTTCTTCGTTTCAAAAGCAAGAAATACTTCAATACAAAGAATTTAAGATTCTGTTATAATGCAACATAATTCGGCACGATAAACCAACTTTTCTGATGGACTTAATTTCTTCAAGTTATGCGTCTTCTTATTAAACTAAAATGTGGAATTGTAAGTAAAATACATAGATAATTTATTTATTATAATAAATATATTTCAAATATAAGTTGCATAAAATTAATATCTACGTATTCAAATTGACAAATGAATGACATGATCCAGTATGTATCAGAAATAACTGTTTTCATACATAAAATACTTTAAATTTGTCCAATAGTAAATGTAGCAATATAATATTGGCCAATTTTCGTAAGTACCCTCGACGAGCGAAGGTTTGCTACTACGGCGTCTGTTACTTAAATTTATTTTGCATGCTATACTCGCCTTACAATTTATTAACAGTCTCCGCTTAACTGAATATCCTACCATTTGCGCCCGTAGACCAGAATATAAACATTTCAGAAGAGTCATCGCTACAAAACTGTGGAAACCCACTCCACGCGCTGAATAGACAGGGAGTTACTTCGAAATCCTCGCTCCTTTCCTCGCTCTCTCTCTCTATCTCTCTCTCTTACTCTGTCTACGATTCTTCCGTACTTTCACGCGCAACGAGAAAAAAACAACAACTACATGAAATATATATATATATTTTTTTAAAAATGAAAAAGAGGAGGAGACCCTCGCCATCGCCTCTATTCATAATTGCCCTGCTGCTTAGTCTCCATTTTTAGGAAGAGAACCGTCCCTACCATCCTCTCCTCCCTCTTTTTTTCTCTCTTTCTCTATATGTATGCGCAACGTGCACGTATATAAAGCGTGTACGTGGGAATTTGTATGCGGTGCAGATTTCGAAGCAGCTTCGCGCTCATTCATGCGCCTTTTTTATCTCTTGAAAGAGACACAACGAGAGGGTGGGCATGAGTGGGTGGAAAAAAGCCAGAGGAGGGGGAGGGAGGATGTACGGCCGAAAGGAGAGTGGTAGAGTACACTTTTTATAAATGTAGCGCAAACTCCCCGGAGCGAGTTGGTCAATGAGCACGAGCACGGTAAACTATTACTTTTACTTTTTGAAGGGAAAATTGTTGGATTTTTCGGGTTTTGCGATAAACTGAAAATTTTTTATGATACAAAGTTCAAGATTGCAAGGGTAATACAATTCATTATACGTTATTGAAAGGTTCGAATTTTGTATGGAAAAAATCTGTAATTTTGAAAAGTTTCAAAAATATTTTTTACAGTCAAGGATGCAAAACTTTGAAATGTTATTCGAAAAATTTAGTTCCTGTTAGAAATTAAGCATTCCAAGAAATAAAAAGAAAACAAATTTACGACCGTTTAAACATTATTTTTAAATTTAAAAATAATGAGAGTATCGAAAAGTTCTCGGAAATTTTTCGAGGATCTTCGTTTCAAATTGAACTGATTAATTGAGCTATTTTATAGCTTATGGAACATGCGGTTGTAATTCTAATACTGATTTTGTTTTTCAATTTTCGCTGTCGTCCAGCTATAAAACAACATTTATAAAATTTACTGATTTAAAATGATATTTTATTAATGCATGTTCCTTTGAAAAATCTGCACAGAAATATTTTGGATTAATATGACGAAAAATGTAATAAAAGTTCAGTATCAATAGTACTGCAATTTTCAAAAATTGTATTCTTTTCAATTGAGTATATAAATCTATTTGAACATTATTTTATAAAATCATAATAATTTAACACAATCTACATCGTAAATTATTACCATCGATATTACTAATATTCCTTTTATCTTCAAAACATTTTGATCACTTAAAAACTTCATACAATGGAATTTCTCTTAATAACTTTCAACTGAAAAGTGTAACATTTTTTACGAAAAGGACATTAATAAAACGAGAGAAATTTCAGAAAGGGTACGAAAAGTGTCGAGTCAGTGAAAAGAGAACCAGGAGAAAAGCGGAAGGCGAGAAAGAGTTGGATAAGACGTCGTCGTCAGGGTGTGCGTTGCAGCTCGCGCGCTAGATGCAGCAACGGTTTTATTAAAAACATCTCTTATTTCGCTCAAGTGCAACCGCACAGGCCGTCGCCCTCTGAATACCTTTTGTTTGAAATTTTTTAATAAAGTCCGACGCCGCGGTCTTCTTTCTTCTCGCTCTCTCTCTTTCTCTCTCTCTCTCTCTCTCTCTCTCATCCCCTCAACTGGCCGCGGCGACAACGACGTGACGGCACGACGGTGGGATAAATAAAAAAGTTTAATTTTCGAAATTTTTGCATGGATTCGGTTTCGCCACCGACGCCGTTGAGGCGTCGGTGGCTGCGCTTTTAATCTCGCGCTCCACCCGCGGTGAAAGATGAAGGCAATTTTAGAGCCGGAATTTAACCCATTAACGTGCGCGCGCACACACAAGCGAGAAGAGAAGTTCGCCCGTGGGGTAATTGCGGAGGAGCGCGCGGCGAGATGCGCGCGTGGCTTCGCTCCTCTCTTTTTTTTCTCTCCTCACGCTGCCGCTAATTGTGAATTCGCAGAGGGGGGATTAAGAAGTATGTCGCAATAAATTCAGTGGAAGATGGCGAATTGATTTATATTAATGGCGCTAAAATATATATTCATGTGTTAGCTTTACGTACTATATTAATTTTGGTACTTCATATTTATAATGTGAGTGAAATTTTTACGTGAAAATTTAACGATTATTGGGCCACTATTTCATTTTTGTTTGAAATTGCAAATCCCAATAATTTGAAAAGTCTATTTTGAATCCAATATCCATTCGAATTTTTTAACACTTTAATTTTTTGAAGACATTATGCAAGTTACGTATTACGTGAAAATTTTTTTATAGAAAAGATAACCGCATCTACTTTGTAGTAAAAGTTTGTTTTTATAGTGGTTCTAAAATATTATTTTTTATTATAAAAGAACTATAAGTGTATAAATGATTTGACTGATAATTAATTTGGACAGAAAATAGTTTATTAACCTATATATACAAAAGCTTTTCTACTGCTGTGATTTTCTGTTATTGATGGAAGTTTTAGACGTGGGCTGAGAAGTTCTTAAGGTTCGAAGTCGCGACGCCCGGTGGTGCAATATGTCGCACCGAAAACAACATTTTTATTCGGGCGATCTAGATTTCACAGAGGCGCGTACGCAAAAGTTTCAATAGACGAATTGTATGCGCTTTGTACATTGTTCAGAAATCAAACTAAAATTTCGCTGTTTTGGTTTATTTCTCGAATTACGTTATCCCGGCGCTGTGATACGTGCGCGTTTCTACTTGTTTTGCTTTTTTGGTAAGTGTGTATAATATCGTTTCGATAAAAATTCAAAATAATTAGTAAACGTTAACTTCTATCTCATTTATCATTGAAACTTCAAAAAATTAAAAAATCATTAACAAAATATATTCAAAAGAGAACATGAGAAATAATTTACCCTTCCAACTGCACGCATTTTAATTCAACAGATATATACCAACGGCAAAATTTCATAAGACCGCAAGATTTCGCAAAATTTTCAAATATTCAACTCGCGCGCGTGAACGTCGCCTTAAAGCGTCAGCCTAGCCCAGATTTAAAAAATTTTTAATAAAACGCGTCCCACCGCGACTTTACCCTTTTCAGCGTATCGCGTCTGGGGCTACCTTATCGCGCGGACGCGTGCTCTGCTCAACCCGTCCTTTTGCCCCTTTTATGTTAGCAATTGGAGCCAGTCGTGCTCTCGACCGCGGCGAGACTTTATCCCACCCCACCGGCGAAATTAAGAGATGGCTTTATTTTTCTTTTGCTTCTTCGTGCGTTTTAATTCTGTTGATATCGAGTTTATTAATTTTTGTAAATGAAAAACATTCTAAAATTCGTGGTTTTAGTGAATATTTTTATTATTTTACGGTAATTTTTAACTTTTTAGGTTTTAGTAACGTTAAATGCATGACCAATTTTTTTATTATACTTGTTTACGAAACTGATAACTTTCGATTTATAATTACGATTTTTTAAAAAAATAAAAGATATTAAAAAACACCAATATTATTCTTAAAAATAACTACAGTTTAATATATGATATGAATTTAACCTTAGTAATTCAAGTTTTAGTTATCTTCTGTATTCAGAATTATTCTGTAATAATTCGGACGTGTAATTCAAATACATTAATGTATTATTCATTGAAATATGTTATAATTAAAATTAATAGAATTAGTGAGAGCGCAGTGACGAAAATGTAAAAAATTCACTTTATAATACTGTAGAGTTGTATGAATATACGGATAAAAATCATGTGAGAAATTTTAAAATTTATATAGTAAAAATTACTATTTCCTATAGTAGTGCTGAGACATATTCGTAATTCGTCGAAATTTAATAAATTTAATATATTTTCCTACATTTTTAATAAAATTTCCTCACTTTGTTTTAAATTTTATTATTTTCAATAGGAATTTTTCCTTACGGTGTCACGTGTCAGTAAGCCGACATAACCTGACAAAAGGTACGTATTTCCTTCTCTTCAAAACTGATCAGGATCTTATGAATTATATGTTTTTACAATTACTTTTTTATACAAAAACTCATGCAGTGTATAATTTCCGAAATAAACATCGTCAATAACATATTTAGTGCAATATTATTGTTATGGGATGGGCTAAGCTGTAACATATGTAAGCGAGTCGAAACACTATACGTGCAAACACGCGTTGGCGCCGCGGTGAGAGTACGGCTTTCAATTCAGCAGGCTAGCTGGGGTTCGATTCCACTCGAGGTCACTTTCGTTTTTTTGAAAAATTAAAATATTATTATTCCTTATTTAATTTAGCTTTAATGTGTATGTTTCAAATAGAGTCGGTAAGGTAGATCACGAAAAATATTTTTTTAAATTAAGAATATTCAGTTTACTTTCTAAAATAGTAAAAATTCGTGACTGAAATTATAAAATTTACTATATTTCAAGTATGTCCCAGCGCTACTATAGAGAATAGTAATTTTTCCTATATAAATTTTAAAATTTCGTACATAATTTTTCTCTATGTATACTATAAAGGACATTATATTAGAGAAATATTAATTTAATGCCCACTGAAAATGGTATTGGAAAAAACTATTTTTTTAATAAATAAAAAAGACCGTTTTTTATATCGAGGGCTTTTATTAATGATGAATGAATAAGAGCTCGAAAAAAACGGGACGACATATTTTTATCGAGTATTGAACCTGGGATCTTCGGTTTTCGATGAATACTTTGGAGCTGAGCTACCGATGTCTGTTCTTGTATTTCTCCGAGTTGTCATCACATCAAGTGCAATCGACAACACAATTACACCAAAAAGGCCTAACCTTTTTCCGATTTGTTGCGTCCGCAGAAAGTGAAAAAGAAACAAAATATAAACCATTTTTTCCGTGCAATTAATTTTTACTATCCTCAGAACACTTGATTGATGGTTAATTAGATGTAAGATTCATATAAAGCATTTTTTCACGGTGCTCTCTACAAGGAAAATGAAGGCAACAAGAGAATAAGTTGAAAATTTTATATAAAACTTATACAGAAATACTGTTTTTCCAGTGTCTGACCGAACATGGTCTTCATCTACTTGTATCTATATGCTCAACATAGTATCAATTCACTATAGCTTTTTGCCAAACTTTTTCTAGGTGAAGCCAATGAATTTTTTTACAAAGTTAATGTTTTTCTTCGTGACCTATATATTATACAAAGTTTCACGTATTTATCTTTCAAGGAACGAAATTACGCTTGATGGAAATATCCTACTGCAAAATAGAAAAGAAAACCTACGTCGAATCATATTAATAAGAGCTCGTAACATTCCAGCCGAAAAAACTACCTTTTACGCTTGCGAAGCTAGCTTAAACATTGTACATCCGCTCAAAAGATCCGGATATATTTTTAAAACTACAATTTTTTTCGCGCTCAACGCTCAATATAACATCTCTCGTGTAGGTTCTCACTCTTTTGCAGAAACTCTCTCTCTCTCACACACACACAAAGCCCTTTCACTCCCTCGCTCTTTCCAAAACAAAAACGAAAAGCCATCTCCAGTCTCTTTGTCTCCCACTTCCTCTCCCAAAACAAAAGGTGGCGGGGAAAAAAAGCAAAATGAATTCCTCGCTAAAACGCGCGCACGCGCACACACGTCGATGGAAAATTTCCAACAGCTCCGTTGGGTGCCTGCGCGCTACCTTTTTCTGCATAATCAGCGATCACAGGTCGAAAAGCTGTGCATATATACACACACACACATTATAAACGATTGCTCGGTGCGCCGTGTAACTTTTCGCGCGGATTAACATGCCTGTGGAATTAGAGCCGTAGGAAAGAGGTACATACGTAGTAGGAGGGCAGGAATTGATGTAATAAAAACAGAGCGATTATCACAGCTGAACGGACACGCGGCCCCGAGAGAGAGAGAGAGAGAGAGAGAGAGAGAGCTGCATTCCGAGAGCGAGCACGCCTTTGACGTCACGCTGTACTCGCGCGGGTGCAAGATATCGAGCCGCGGATCTCGCCGACGGCGCAGCTCGCGTATAGTGTATCCATCTCCGTAACCCTGCGACCGAGAGAGGGAGCGAGTACCGTGCTTCCTTCCCGAAATATAATGTGAGAAGCTACTGTATATCTATCTCCCTTACGTGCTTGTGTTTAGGCACTCATGCATACGCGGGGTGGCTTTTTTGCACATGAGAGATGATGTCATTGCGGGGTGCGAAATTATGTTGAAATCAGCTGTTTAACGCGGTTGCGTAAGATTTAGTGACGTGCGTGTGTGCATTTATGCGACGCGATCGTGATTGACGTGAACGCGAGTTCATGGGGGGAGGACGGTTTACTTTTAGTAGACTTTTTATGTAAATATTTTTAACGTTCATGATCAGTAGTAAATAGAATGGAAAATATTAGTTATAAATACTAAGTATTACTTCATTTTACTATGAGAGATCGATAAATTATGCATCTACGGGTTAAGATGATGGTCTTTTTTATCGGCACGGAAACGTTATGAATTCATGCATATATTATAGAGTTGCTGAAAATACATCTCTAAATTTTCCAGCAACTTTTTTTATGATACTTTTTTATCACTCGTAAGGATAATTCTGAGAGCATTAACAATTATTTTTAGAATAAAAATAGTGATAAGATATTTTTTTTTTGTTGCTTACGTTATTATTACACATTACATCGGAAGCAGGGTTTATATTAGTATAGCGCTTGACTCACCTGCAACACAAAAATATAATATAATTAGACATATTTAAATAAAAAAATCTACGTATTGTATAAAAACATATTATTGTTAATTAGTACAAAGTATTAGTCAAGTAACACTTGACTACACTAAAAAGTACAGTATTAAACATATATTTTATCATACTCTCTCATTATAATCATAAGTCTAAAATTTTAACTCCCCAAGTTCGAGTTGAAAATTCTCAGTATAAATGTATTCAATGTAAACGCGCTCTGCATATTTCCGTATATTTTCGTCAACGGTAAATATCCAATGTGCAAAAAAAACAGCTTTAAACGTCGCTCTTTTGCCAAAGGATACACACGCGCGCGTGCGCGTCGGGCCTTTTGCATCCCATTCAAGTCAAACAAAAACCTGTTTAAAATGTCAAAAGAAAAACACAGACCGAAAAAAGAGAGTGAGTGAGTGACTCGTGAGTACGCGCGCTTGCGTTCACCAAAGATAACGAAAGGAACAAAAGCCCTCGGCGTGTTTTGCTGCACGTGCGCGCATACGCGTGCTAAAGGCAGCTTGAGAGTGCTTTTCGCCCTCTTCGGTCGCGGGAGGGAAGGGGGCCAAAGGAGTGCAAATCAGCCCTTTAAACAAATTTCCCCTCTGTATCCCAAACTTACAATTACGTGCGCCGAAAAAGGAGCAACGCCATCAGAGCTTCGTCTGTTTTCTCGAGCGGTGGGTAGGGAGAGCACAAAAGAACGGCAAGTTTCAGTGCAAAAAGCTCGTTTACACGCCGCGGGCTTGAACTTTCGAGCGTGTGTAGTGACAAAAAAAAGTCATTTTTGCACAAGGTGGTGGCGTATGGTAGGGAGAGCAGCTGTGACCACGAGTCTAGAAAATTAAAGCCAGAGAAGAGAGAGGGAGAGAGAGAGAAGAGAGGCGCTACGTCCTCGAGGAAATTCCAGGCGGTACGGTACACAAAGGGAGAGCCGCGATGGGAAAAAATATGCACGCGTGAGCAGAAGGTGGAGAAACTGTGTTTGGCTTTTGAAAAACAATTTTGGCATGAACTTTGTTCTCTGCGGTGCTGCGTATAGGGCTAAGGGTATACTCGAGTGCAGAGGGTAGGTCCGATTGCTCGCGTAATGAGATATTTGGTTCGTTAAAATCTCGGGTTTATTCGTAGGTGTGTGTATATATATCAGAAGAGCATCCTTAAAACTAACTTTAGAATTTAAAAGTTTATTATATAGGTAGAAAAGAAGTTCCTTTTGATTCTGGGTACACTGATAGAAAGGATTCTTTGAGCCAAATCCCTGTGACTTAATGTTAAGGAATGAAACTAAAATTATTAAAAAAAAGGATGATATTGTTAATAAACACGTCAAATTTCATCAACTATTAATAGTCAGAGTATTTCTTCAACTTTTTATGAAATTTTTATCGCTTGTACAAATAGTTATTATATTGTATTAAACAATTTAAAATGTATAAGAAGTATTGCAAATACTATAATTATTTGTAGAAATACTCTAACTATTAATACTTGATGAAATTTGACTTGTTTATTAGCAATATCATCCTTTTTTTTAATAACTTTAATTACATTCCTTAACTGTTAAGTCAAAGGACTTAACTCAAAGAATCCTTTCTATCAGTGTACTGTTTTTGTTCTGGCATAATTTAATTTTAATTTAGAATGCTAGTAAAAGAATTTACTAACATTATAACCACTTAGAAAATTATTGCATTAACTGAATAAGTGCAATTTTCAATAACACGTTTAAAATCATACATTACCTCCTTTCCCCTCTCTCCCCCTGTCTCTCTGTGTATGACGTCATTAAAGCAATACCTTCCCGGACACATTACAGAATCACTATGTACCACGAACCATAAAGGCGAGACTCCCCCTCCGGCCCAGCTATTTTAATTATTATACACCGATAGTCTAATAATAGCCGCACTCCAGCCAAACCCGTGCTTCTTATTATAGTAATTTTCCATAAATGAAAGACACGCTTACGCACATATACACATACACTTTCTCCATACTGGACGTAGTTAACTCCCCTACACGAGCGAGAGAGAGAGAGAGAGAGAGAGTGAGAGAGAGAGAGAGACCAGGCGCTAAATTAACAAAGCTGCGCACGCGTGGAACAACTCGAACGCTAAAAGCGAGTTCGCCGGCTGCCTCGGGAGACCGACGTTGAAAGCTGAGAGGTGGTGGGGTAGTAGTAGTAGTAGTAGTAGTAGTATATATAGTATATACAGTGGTGGTGGTCTACATATAGACGCTGCTTCCGCTTTTCTTACTCGCTTTGGAATAAATTTAGCGCGAGCCACCACCCCCAATTATTATTGCAGCCGGGCGCGTGAGAGTTGGACAAGAGAGAGAGAGAGAGAGAGAGAGAGGGAGGAGAAGTGTGCACGTATCGTGTGTACAGACGCTCGTAAATATCGACTTGATGCCGACGGTAGGTAGGTAACCCAGTTTCACCAGGGCGACGATTAGAGAGAGAGAGAGAGAGAGAGAGAGAGAGAGATGCGCTCGCGAACGGCAAGGGAATGATAGCCGCTTTTTCGGATAGATGCCTGGATTGTTAGGTTGTATGGGTTGTATGGTCGTCTCGGGGGTGGTTTATGGTCGGCGGCCTCTTGGTGGGTGTTATTTGTATTGCAGCTGCGTGTATGGGTTTTCTCTGGGTGCAACACTTATGCGCCGCAAGATATGTCGGCGGCGATTTATGACTTTGGCGTGCAGCGTTTGATAGTAATTTTTAAGAAGAATGGCTGTTTGGGCGCAATATGCTGATAGTGTGATCGAGTTGGTGGTGAATTTTTTGGGGAAAATATTTTCAGTCGTACTTGAGTGGATGGTTTGCAATAAGCGGAGCATTGAACTGGAATAGACTGAATTTGATTTTATTCAAAGTATGAGCGCGTTAATGTTGATATTTGTAATAATAGGATAGATTATTTTTATGTTTTAAACTATAGCAGAAGTCCGAAAATACGTTTTGTAAGTTCTGAGAAGAATAAACTATTCTACAGAGAAATCTAATCAAAGTTTATCATTAATCATCGCGATTGATGGAATGTGAGTCTGAAGTTCGCATTGTTAAAATCTAATAAAATGTTTAAAATATTGCTTTCATTTCTGGCTTCTACTATTCTCTTAATACACGATCAGCGTTTTAGAATCTGAAATAATTTTAAGACAAAGATTTGATTTCACTCGCTACTCATTCATCCACAATAATTGATTTAAGAAAATTCTACCTTCACGTTTCAACGATGCACTAAAATGAATGATCAAACAATCAAACTGGACTACGTTAATAAAGCACGCGTTCCATATCGAATCAAAGCTCGTGAGCAAAAAAACTCGGGCTCGAACGGGAAACATAAAGCACTCATATTCCTGCATCCGTCGCCATCGTCGGCACAGACGACATTAACAAACGAAAGGACGGGAAAATAGAAAAGCACTCCGGAGTTGAATCCACATCCCAGCTCGTCCTCTCTCCGGTGTGAGAATTTTCCGCTCCACATGCAATTCGCACGATCGAACAATCAAAAGCAGCCACGAGATATAGAGACCGAGAGAAAGAGAGAGAGAGAGAGAGAGAGAGAGAGAGAGAGAGAGAGAGAGAGTTGTAATCTATTATTAAGCTTCCCGCGTGTGCGCGCTTTACGTCAATGAGGCGGCTCTCGCTTTCGTTGAAAAAGGCGGCCGACGTTCGCGCGCACTCGCTTTAATTAAAGCCACGGCTCGATTAACGGCCGGCCGATCTCTATGTATGTATATATAGGTATATATACACGAGCGCGAAGAGCCGATTAATCAATTTTATGTGATGTGGATACCCTCGCGCGTTGATGATGAGAGAAGTGGGGATATGTGCAGTAGGTTATTGTGGACGTGTGATTGAGCCGTCCTTACAGGGCGAATGCGGAGTGGCCTCTGAGTAGTCGAGGAGAGTCGGTAATGAAGTGCGAAAGGTTTTTGGTGTGCATGAGATTTGGTTGGATGATAAAGCAATGGATGGATATTCATTTCTTGGATGTCTAATCGTATTGTGCTTGTTTTATATTAAAAAATGTTACTGGCACGGTTTTTGAAGAGTGACTTTACTTTTTATACAGTGAGCTTAGAGACATTTATGATGTATAATGATAATAATTTTAATAGCGCTGCTCGGAACAATTTATAAAATAAGTAATGTATTGTATTAACAAGAAAGTAACAACAGTAACATTTATTAACGGTTTATAAATTTGTTGTGAACATGAAGTTCGAACTGCGATAACAGATATAGAATCACTATTATTGTAGCACATTCGATCACGTATATCTCAAATATAATAAACTATTTGTTTATAGAAAGTTTCGATTTCATGCTTAACATTTATAACAAAACGAGTTTAACGTAACGTTACCCATAAACTCTGTTATTACAGTATTTACAAGTGCGTACTATAAAAATCAACAACTTACTGAACTTCGACATTATCTCAATAAACTCCAAGCTCTGCCGTACTAACCAATCGCTTTCCGATCGCATTTTTCACTTCCTTCTCCTCCACATCCCGAACCCAAACATTCTACTTCTATACCCGCACATTCGGCATCCACGTGCACGATCGCACAGTCCCGCCATACAATTATATCGTGACCCAATAATATTCAATACCCGAACAGCGTCCCGCAGACTGAACGAGCGCGCGAGTGCATTATCTATAACCCACCCTTACCCTCTCTCCATCGGTATGCGCTTTAATTACCAATCACGAAATTATCATGCTAATTACGAGCGCGTGTCGTACGTACCCTATACCGTACCGTACCAGTACGCTCTTGCAATCAGGTTATCGCGGGGCGCCGCGAGCGCACCATCGAGCGTAGTTTCAAGATATTTAGCATTTATTATCGTAAAGCCTGTGTCTCTCTCTCTCTCTCTCTCTCTCTCTCTCTGTTCCTCTCTCCCTCTCCTCCTCTCTTTGTGCGGCAGTGGATTAGGTTGGCCGCGCGCGGTCCTGCGATTTGAGAATGGACGTTGACCTTAAATTGCTAGGTCCACGGTTGATTAATACGCAGCAGCGGGTGATTTATGCGCCGCTGGGCGGAATGGCGAGTGGGGTGAGAGGAAAGGGGAGAGCTTTTGAGGATGTCGCCACGAGATTGGCATTTATTGATGTGCGGTTTGCGGGCGATGCGCGTACGCCGCGTGTATTTAGTTTGTCCATCAAGTAACGTTACTGATTGATGTAAGATTTGACAGGGTCGGAGAGAGTTTTGCGGCTTAATATCTGCGATAAGATTTAAATTAATGATATTGGAATTTACGCGTAACTTATAGTTGTGAGATAAAAGTATTAATTTATGAAAATATTTGTATCGCTCCAGTAGATACGAATCTAGTTGAAATGGACACGATGTAAGTAAATTGGTAAAAGTTTCGTTTCGTTACTCAACCATTTTGTAGATTAAACTGAAATCACGTTACTTCTAAGTAATAAGCGTTTGAAAGAAAATCACTTGTACCACTGCTTTTACAGATATTAAAGATAATATTTATTACACGATTTGGTTTTCTCTGCCCCAGTTCGTTACAACAAGTTTATTGCTGATCATTCCTTCCACAAACTAAACTCATTCTTGTTCTTTCAAATTTTCCGATATTCCAAATATTGATAAATAAGTTAGTGAATAATTCAGTTTTTTCGCATAATTTAAATTATAAAATAATATCAGAAAAACTATTTTATTGATATTAATGATATTAATCGAATGTTTCCTATAAAAAATGTTTTTTAAATTCCATTTTTCTTAAAATTTCGTTGCTGTACGTATGTCATTAGTAAATCTAATAACACAAAAGTACTTAAAGCAAAAGTATAATAAATTCATAAGATTGTCTTATATGTATACATCATTTTGTTTTATATCTGCCCCAAGCCCTTATTTCCAATTGTATTCCAGAAGTTAACAGCATAAGTCGTACGAAGATAAACAAGGCATATATAATCAATCCAAGACTGGAGATAATTCAGAAACAACCCTATATATATCAAGACACGAGATCATTGTTTCCTGCGTAATACATCGACCCAATTTGACCTAAATCAATTTCTTCTCGATCATCAAGGACAATGACGACAGTAACGACTAATCAAATTATCGCGAGCTACATCTGCTGAAAAAAGGGAGGGAGAAGTTGTAGGGCCGAGAAGTCGAGAAGTCAATCGCAGTACAAGGTTGCTCGACAAAGCAGAAACCATACTTGCTTGACGGAAATTTCTCATTGGCCATAGGTGAGCTCCGCGGTTAACTGCTGAAAGCGGATCAGCATTAAACCGACGACGGTGGTCGCGTTTTCCCGACACAACGTGGCAGTCTCTTTTCCTGCTTACCGCATGGTATCGCCTCGTTAATAAAAATCGTTGTACTTTGCCGATTAACGTGTAAAATTTTATATATTGTACAATACGATGCAGATTGCATTCAATACTCTAAGAAAGTGTAATTGATGACTCTAACATCAATTACACTTAGACGCTAACATAGAGACGAGGGTATTGTATCCTTGGAGTGCGTGGTATGTGCGTATGGGAATGCGACTCTCACGGATATAGCTATGCTGAGATAATAAATGATTTTAATGATATTGAATGTGATGATTATTGATTAATATGAATGTAAATAATTGTTATGATTTTCATGAAGCTTCACATAAATGATGCATTGTTACTATATATAAACCTTATACTTTAATTGATTTGAAAATAAATTCGCTCTAATTTTATTGAAAGTACTTACTATGTTTAAATAAACAAGAAAACTAAATAAAAATTTATTATCTTCACCATGACCAATATGTGAAACAGAATTATTTTAATACGTTCATGCTGATACACGCGATGTAAACTCATTGTACGCGATCATTATTAATTTTCAAAACTCTAATATTTCATTTTCAACAAATACACTGCACGCTCACGTACCAGTCCGTGCCACGTGATTCTGTTTTTATTTCTTTGTGCGATCGCGCGGGTTATATTAAAGTTTTCACAAGAAATCGATACATCTTAGACATCCGAACGCGGCGGCGAAACTTTTGCGCCGCACAACTTTTCGTACTTTTTCTCAAAAACAGCAAAAAGGCGGGGATGAAGGCGTATTCGCGCGTAAGAGAGAGAGAAAGACGTCGAGAAACCTATCAAAAACAGAGTACAAACTCCATTTGTTTATTTGAGGTACAGAAGGTGCCGAGAGCCGCTGACCTTTTCTCTTTCTCTCTTCTTTCGCGACGAAGAAAAAAGCGAAATAGAATAACTTCGTGGCTGATTGAATCCCCTGGACTTGGCCGAAAGTTTGGGAATTTCGTCGCGGTAAAATTCCGCTCGGCACGCTACCGTCATTAATGTTGCCTTAGCGTCCCAAGCGCGCTTTGCATGTAGATTTGTTTTGTTGCCGACTGGTCAGCGTATTTCTGAATACGTTTTTAATGCGACCGACTTTAATTTCGAAGTTCGAAGGTTGGTTTTTCTGGCTTTTCTGGTTTTGTCGAAGAAATGTTGTAAATGTGTGTAATAACGTGCTTCAAACATTTTTAAACTGTATTTTGTACAAGAGAAAATTTTATACTGGGTCATTAGTTATTTTTGTGGAAAACATCTTTGACAGATTTTAAAACGTAATATTTCGTATGATAGCTATAAACAAAAGCCAACAAATAAAAACATTTTTACGGACTTTAACAACTTTGTTACGGATTCCAGAAATTATATTTAAAGATTCTTTTATTCAATAATAATTGCGAAATAAATAATATTGTAACTTTAACTCTTGTAATTTTTATTCTTAAATTAAATAACTTTTCTATGTATGAATATCTATTAAGAGTAAAAAAGTGAACTTCGTGTATAAATAATAAATAATAAATTTTATGTTTTGTTTCACATTTATAAAATCATTCTGAAAGCATTACGACAAGTTCGAGAAAAATTATTTTTCATTTAGAAAAGTTTGAAATTACAGGCACTTTCAATTCTACTATCGTCTAAATGAATGAAAATTTTATTGAGCTTTGATTGACTTCAATCAGTGCGATTTGAAGGATATAATTATACTATAAATTTTACTTGAAATAATTTTTTTCTCAATCTTCGTTGAATTCTTGTACCAGCCGTTAGATTTCAGAAGCAAGAAAGTTATAATTATTATTTCAAGAACTTTCTCTCTCTCTCTCTTAATTGAAAAGAAAAATTTAGACTTTCATTTTCCGGACATATGTTTTTAATCAAATCTAAGTAATAATGAATTTATAAATTATAAAAATATTAAAATCGTATATTTTGTATATAATATTGAATATATTATTTCTTCCTCTTTCATTTAATGGTATTTATTAAATTCTTATTAGTTTCATACATCGCAATGAATACAGATGAAAAATAACTATCACGTGGTTTCGTTGCCCATTCAAATGAATGAATAAAAACAACTTTATCTTCGCACATATTTCAATAATTTAGCGTTAAGATTATTATCAACTAATATTTGATCTATGGCAGCGCCTAAGGCAAGTAAATATTTTTCTCCGAGCGGCGGTGCAATCCCATAAAAGCATGTTTTATAAATAAACAAGGAATTCTCCGATTATTCCCGTACGCAATATTTCCGAGACTCCTGCTCTTAATGCCGGTAAGCTGCCATCATTCAATTTCATTATTAAATCTCTTTCTCTCCTTCCCCTCCCCTCCTGCCTCCCTCTCTTCGACGAACATAAAACGATAGAGAGAAGAATATAGAAGTAATAACTTCCCCCACTCCATCTTCACGGCCTCGACTTATACATATATACATTCGTACGCTCGATTGTACTTCACTTTATTTGAATTGTTCATGTAATCGCTCTTTCGCTGCTCGGTTAATTGCTCTCAAGAAGCTTCTTCGTCCCGGAGAAATTCGTTTTCGCGTGGCTTTCAATTCCCTTATCATATTTCCCGGACAGCGGCGGCGGCAGCTATTGATTGCTCTCTCTCTCTCTCTGTGTCTTTCTCCCTCTCCTGCTAATACCCCGTTTTTCTCTATTTTTCCGCTAGATATCCTCGTTGTTTACGTCACTCGTCGCGTCATTACGACGATTTTCCTCTTTAACGATGACCAGCGAGAGTGAGAGAGAAAGAGAGCAAGAGTCACCTTTCCTTTCGCGTATACTTTTTTTTTCTCGCGCGTATACACGCGATCTATGATGCGATCGTGGAAAAACGCGGAGATTTATTATATCAATCTTTCAAGGACCGCGCCTTTTTCCTGCGGAGCGGAAAGAAAGAGAGAGAGAGAGAGAATCAGCGAACTTTCACTCCTTGGCCTTTCACCTTTGACGTGTCGCCACGCCCACGCGCTAAGGTTGAGAGAGAATACGAGTGAGGCTCTTATCAAATTTAGAGGATTCGAGAGCTAAGTGCGTCGGATCATATGCGTGTACCTATATACATTTGTGTGTCAATTTTTCATAGTCCTAGAGGATAAACGACGTGAGTTTTATTAACGCGCAACCGCAAGGAGATATCAATTTTGGTTATGGAACGGAATATGAGTGGGTGGATGGGCTCGCGTACTGTCTATTTACATATTTATTGTGATGCTATTAGGTCGTACGTTTTTTCCCTGCTTCATCAGATATTCTTCTGTATTTTTAGCGTAAATATATCAAGGAATTATGGAGGAAGAGGCGTTATCTTGACGTTGATGCGGAGGATAATAATTGTATTATTCAATGGTGATTTTTTTTAACAGTATTCTCACTCTGGTTGGAGTTTAAACGAATTAGTAATAATGGTACTTGAATAATTTCTCTTCAGTAGGAGATGTTTTTCGTAATTGACAATGATTTTATTTTTAGAAAATACTAATGAAATTTTAAATTTTTTTATAAAAACTTTTTCAAAATTACGATACTTTTTATAACTTTCTATTCTTTCATAGAATCTTCTTATTCTGTCTAACTTTGAAGCAATGATTTTATTATTTTTATCAATTTTGTTCCCAATCCTATATCCTTTCAGTTGTGCCACATCGACCAAGGATCATGATTACAGAAACTAAAACCTAACAGCTATTCTTTTAAATTTCCATATTGTTCAATTTTAATTACACAACCAATCACCACACGCAATTTGTAAATATTCTATTTCCGAAAAATCATCAACCACATTTCCGTTCTCACCAGTGCCTACAACCACCCTAATCCCCTGCAACAATTCCCACTCCCTGTACATCCACCACAACAACGCAGCGTTAAAAATCGCTCGTTCTCACATATAGCCGTCGCGTCGCTAATCCCGAGCGTACACGAGAGCACGTATATAGACGACGCTCACATACGTGCAGCGTACGGCCGGATTATTAACGGGCGAGAGCCGTCGTCGCGCGCAAAGAATGGGAGGGAGGGGCGAAGAGGCGAGGAAATGCCATGATCGCAAGTTCGAATGGAATTCCGCGGGGTGTCGAAGCCCCGCGAGCGAGTCACGTACACTTCCCTCCGCAGCTTCTTCTTCTTCTTCTTCATCTTTGTCGTCGCCGTCGTTGCCTCCGTTATATATTTTCCCTCGCCGTGCACGGAGGGAAAAAGAGTCTCGGAACGTATTACGGGGGGGGGGGAGTTGTTCGTCGTCTGTTTCGTTTCTAATTTCGCGGTAGTTTCTTTTATTCTCAAAAGATGCCGGATAGGTAGTTATTGGTAATTATTGTAGAAAACAGTCGAATTGTATACAAGTATTATGGTTTTAGGTTGTCTTGTATTGAGACGTTGGTTTTTGAAATGAGCAATATTTTAGTAATAATTTACTTAGATAATACAATGTGGAGAATAATTTGAAAATATCGTATGAAAATTAATTGGTGATGCACTGACAGAAAAAAAAATGTGAAAAATTCCTATGTTTTCTAGTAATCTGATCATGTGTACTACAAATCAAAATTTTTTCGTGTTACATAATAATTTTTGTCAGTTTACCAGAAACATACGAGTTTTTCATATTTTTTTTTCTCAGTCAGTGTGATAAAGATGTAAATAAACTTTTTCTACAATATTTTTATTAAACTAAATAATCAGATAAATAAATAATGTTTAGGAAAGAAAATTCATTAGTGGAACAACGTATTTTGACATATATGTGGCAGACCTGTCTATATTTAGAGAAACGTAAACACATTCATTGCTACAACTCACGCATGAATAAGTATACGTTATTTATGATCTTGTTCGACTAACAAAGTTACTATAAAGCAATATAAATATCGTTTTGCATGAATAATTAATTATTTCATCTATTTTGATCACTTACAGAGATTAAGCAAATGGATGTACTGATTTATGAATAGACTGTCTGCATCAAATTTTATTGATTGCTTTAGTTTGGTTTGGTGTATTTTTAGGGTGATCGAATACTAGCTTACTTTTAGCTAAAACCTTGCTCTCTTATGTATGTTGAACCAAAAATGATGAATTATTTTTGACAGACTTGACTAACTACTAATAGTATTAAATTATTTCACAGTACTATAATTAATTTTCAGTTTTAAATTAAATTTAAATTGATTATAAATGCAATTCTTATTGTAAGTTAAAAATGTTATACTAATGAAAATTTTAAAAGACTAAAACCCTCTTTTCAAAACTATAAAAACTCCAATTTTCTTTTAATTAACTCACCACTCGCCGTGATAAGGATTGATTCAGTTGCATTCAATTTTCGCGAAGCCGAATAAAAAATTCTTTCTAATTCTATCAAATAATACGACTTTTTTTTCTCCCATCGACTGAAATCAAATATTTTTCCACGCTCACCGCTAAGGAATCCTGATATCATCCATTCTCGCTGATTCCAACGCCCGCAATCGCGGAAACTATGCAAAGGCGAGGGAAACCCAATTACTCGAATCCACACGGGCGATCTTCAAAACGCGATTTTCCTCGAATTCCAACTCAAGAGATCGCCAGGATAGATCTATCAAAAATAGACAGAGCTAATCGAATAGGCACCACACACACACACACACACACACACACACACATAAACGAAGACAGAGATGCGCGCACGCGCGCGTGGCTAGCGTAACGATCGAGTGCCTATATAACGCGCCGACGCGCGGGAGGGGAAGGCAATCAGCGGATGATCGGAGCGAAAGGTCAGGAGATAACGTCAGGGGGGAGCGGTATAGGGCCGCCCTCGAGCCGTTTATACGGATCGCTTTCGATGAGTTCAAGGAGAGAGAAAGAGAGAGAGAGAGAGAGAGAGAGAGAGCGAGAGGCGCGGGGCTCCGTGTTATAGAGCGAATCCTTTTACGCCCGAGTTGTTCGCCGAGAGATGCAAAGTGTCGGGTTTTGATGTGTTTCCAGGTGGAAAGAGAGAGAGAGAGAGAGAGAGAGAGAGAGAGAGAGAGGAGCTGCTGGCAGAATTATATTCGCCGGTGCATCTGACGTCCGAGAGAGGAAGAGAGAACCTGGAGTCGTCGTAAAATTCGTTTGCCTAAAGTATTAGGCGTGCGCCGGCGCCGCAAGGCTAAGGGCATGCGCGAGATTTGTGATTGTAAAGATTAAGAGGAGGTTAGCGATGATATAGTTATGAACATCTATTTGATAATGTAGAATTTGGCGTGATATTCGTTTGAAAACGTTTGAAAATTATAATGTGTATAAAATATAACAATTGTAAGAGAATAATTAAAGTTAATCCTGACATGAAGTACAGTTGTATTATCACGAACAATAGAGTTTAATATAATATAGAACTCAAGTATTCCGACACTTAAAAGAAGTGTGTATTTTAGGGCAACTGAGGTACACTAAAGGGAAAAGGAAAGTGGTTGACAAAAGTCGGTACAGACGCCGGTGTAATTATGAGCGTGTTACAGATGTGTGAGCTACAAAAGAGAGAAAGAGAGTGTAAGCGAGAACGTGGTAAGGTATACGTGGCTAAGTTAAATAATCAAAATATATTTGATTATGAAGAGAAGCAGTTGTTTAATATAATTATTTATTGATAGAAAATTTTCATTCTCACTTGGGCATTATACTAAAGAAATTCCTATTATCTTAATACTTTTTTTATCATAAAAAGGTAAATATTTATTTTATAGATTATCAGTGGAAAGGAAAATTTCAAACGGGGACGAAACGTTATTTCTTATTACACCTTAAAGAAGTTTATGTTACTGTTTATAAATAAATATTTTTAATGAAGGAAAAAAATCACTACTAGGAACTAAAAGGTTTTACTAGAGTTATATACGCTTAATAGTCGATTATTTTCTTATCGCTCACGCCTTTTACCGAATTCATGCCACTCTACTTTATAAACCTTTCTGCACCATTTGTTTTAATCTGCATGTATCTTCAATCGCCATATTCTTTTTCATGCCTAACTTCCTTCCAATTTCTAAGAGCACTGTAGAATATAAAAAGGGTATTGAATCACTCCTAGTAATATAATATAATCTGAATATACAGTTGATATAAAATTGTATTATATTAATATTATTTTATTCTGACCATAAATACTAACAAGGTTTCATATATTTTACGTTGCAATCAAATTTGCAATTAATATGTAAAATACATTTCTCTAACAATTAAAAATTCTAGTTTAAATGTTATGTATCCGTACTAATTATTTTCAAATTAGATAAAACGCTTGATGATTGTGAATGAGAAAGTAATAAGCGGCACGCATACGAATCTTTTTTTCCCATTATTAAAAGCGTCGGAGGCTCTAAAGTATTACAGCCGCCATTAAACTTGCTGAAATGTGAAATCATAATACTAAAAAGCATTTTTCGCATTATAACTTCAAAGTACAATACATTTTATAATTCAATAAACTTTTCAATCGCCATCGGAATTTATACGAATTTGGAAAACCCGTTATTAATTTTTACGGCACACGTGCACGCCTGTGCGGGCGTATACATAAGCTATGTCATAACACATTAAAGTTAAAAAAAAGTGCATTATTCATCCTTTAATTTGCAATTACTCGCCATTTTAAAATATTAGTATTCGCTTCTGTCGCGAATCATTTGAATTTCAAGCCCCAGGCTACTGCCGCTACTGCGAAATATCCTCACGCAAATCGAACATTTCTATAACTTCATTTCATGTCCAATCTCGACGGTAATTATTCGACAATTCCCCTTGTGCGCGCCGTTGACAATACGCACTCCCGAAAAAATCGACGTTTTTACGAGTGCCCGTGTAAAGCCGACAGCGAATGGCGCCATCGCGCTAGCGCGTCATATTTTCGTGATATAACATCCGTCCGCTCTTTCTCTCTCTCTCGCTGCTGTTTTCACTTACACTCGGCTTTCTCCTTCGAGCGCTGGGAAAAAAATTTTTTCTCCACAGCAAAACTTGTACGTACGTGTATATATACGCACGCGGCAAAGCCTTTGCTATTGGACGAATTTTTTTGCGCCCTAAGCGAATATATGTAAACTTTTTCGTCATGAATTTTGCAGGGCAAGCCGATGTGCCTGTCTCTCCTCCTCTTGCTCGACGCGAGGTCAATCCGCCTGCGTTCGTGAGCTATTTTTTTCTCTGCTCGTCCGGACGCGCGTGTACGCGCGAATGTGTGTATATATATATATATATACACACACACACACACGCACATACACACGGGCGAATTACACGTCAAATCGATGAGCGAAAAAATTTGAAGTCTTTGATACGCTGACACGTTGACGTTTTCGACGGGACGAGCAGACGTAAATGAAGTAGACGTGCCAATAGATCACTAGTTGGATATCGGCTTGTTTGATTAATTAAATTCATTAAATTGTGAGTTTTTCAGCTGTATTTACAGCTATTGTTTTAGTTTAATTGTCCTTCATTATAATGAGCTCGTATAGAAAATAACAATTTAATATTAATTAAGAGTCATTTACGATTTTTCACTTTGTTAAAATACACTTGGTACGCGATCAGGACTGTGATAAACTTTCATCGAGCTGGAAATCCTTTAATATCAAGATAAAAAGTCAAGTTTTCAAGCTGAAAACTATGAAGAGTCTTATAGTCGATAGACTAAGCGAAAGCCACCCATTTATTTCCAATCCCCTAAATCCCTCACTTTTTAACAATGGTTAAATTGCTTTTGGTCTACCATATTACACAATTTATTATATCCCCGATATCTTCCATATTAAAGTTGATTTAACAACAGTGTATGCGGTTACTAAAGCGCATTATTTTACATTATATTATAAACTAGCTATATTAAACGCGCTTCGCACGTACTATTTATTTATTTACTTATTTTTTTGAGATTATGATTATGATCATG
>JAYJLV010039326.1:0-24109 GCA_036873485.1 Torymus texanus
TATATATAAAACTAGTTATTGATTTAATGTGTTTTAATGTGAAATGAATTCTAGCTTTATATTTCCTTTACCTCGTTTTGTGCATTCAATAGAAACTACACTTATTGTTTTTGCTTCTTCCCACAGCACCAGCGTAAACATTTGTTGGCTAGCCTTGTCAGGTTATTATGTCAAACGCAGAATAAAACAAAAAATGATCTGAAGCTAGACGAGACTAAGATCGAATAATATGAAGTTTGATAGGCGTAAAAGAAAAAAACACATAAATAAAACAAGCATTTATACGTATTGTATTATTATATAACTAAGCGTATTTGTTTGCTAAAAATCGAATCTCAGATATTGATATGTAAAGTAAAATTATTCAATAGTTTGAAAATACAGGTACTTATTGGTTATATTCATTTTTTTAAATAAATAAATAATACGTTTTGCATTGGTACGTATTTTATATATTAAAATTTTAAACTATTGAATAATTTTTAATATAGTTTATTATGTCCTTCTTTATCAATAATTCAATTTAACGAAATCAAAAGAAAATCCTCTGTGGCGAGTACAGTCTACAGACGAGCCGCTTTTTTATCATAATCTCAGGGAAATTGCTAGATAATAAGATTTTACTTACCAGCTCTCTGTACACTTAAACCTAAACCTAACCTATAATTTCTATTCATTTCATATCAATTTTAAATAAATAGATCCCAAGATAAGGACAGATACATAAACAAAAATATGTACCTTAGATATTATTTCTAGAGCTGAGAATTATTATTTTTTTTTCGACAAGTTTTCGACGCGTAACAATAACAGTATATAGCCTATGAGTTTTCAATAGTGACAACACCGGCAAAAACAAACAACATACGCATAAAGCGCTTGCTTACTAAATGAGAATATCTAAAAATCGTTTTTATATATTAATTGAACAAAAAATAATTATTTTGATGGTTATTTACTACAACACTAATTATACTTCCAACTTCACTCTCGAGATTATGTATAAACCTGTAGTATTACTTCAGCTGCCCGCAAGATGGCACAACGTATTTCAGAGATTTTAAAAAGAAACGCCCTTTTTCTATTATATCAATTTTATCTGTAATGGAAAAAAATATTATGTATCTAATTGCGGATTTCATTTACAAAGTAACCTAAATATTTAACATTTATTAAGCTATGTAATTCTTTTTGTAATAATTATAATTAATGTAAGTGTATCACTATATTATCTATAAGAGAGCTAAAATGTAATTAATCTTGTATCTGTAAAAATTGTTATTTATTTTTGTAAAACGTAGCTTTGTAAACTATTTTGTATTTTGTATTTCGCGCGACTGAGCGCGTCCATGCACAAGTGTGATGGCTGTATAACATGTGTTAAAAGCCAATAAAAACCTATACTATACTATACTAAAAAGAAGCGGCGTGGGGAAGCCGAGGCCTCAGCTCCCGCGCGCACTCTCTCTCTCTCTGACTAGCTTCATTCTTTATTCCATTTTCACCTGGTGCACTTCGTTACGTCGTATATAAGGGCAAGATGTCGAAGAGGAAGATCGATGGTGAGTTAGAATCCCTAATCAAGAGACAGAAAGAGATGGAAGAAGAACTGGCTTCTCTAAGGAGAGCTCGGGAATGTTTGGAAGAGCCGGACTTGGATAGTAGTAAGTTCGAGGAGGATATGGATTCGGATGAAGAAGATTCAAGAACTATAATTAAGTTAATATTACCACGTGACTTTTTAGCTTCTATAGATTTTCAAGATGTTTATTTTGCGGTACCAGTTCATACGAAGAGCCAAAAGATTCTAATGTTTAAGTGTTAAAATGAGTATTATAAATTTACCTGTTTACCTTTTGGTCTTTGTACTATTTTTCTATTTTCACTAAAATTTTGAAACCACAGTGCAATTTTGCAACAGATAACATAAAAGAAATTTTTGGATTCTGGACCATATAAATTATAAAGAATTATACTTGCTGTAAAATATGCCTTAAAAGAAATTGCTAATGAAATAAAAGGTTATAATTTATTATTAAGAGTTGATAATACAAAAACCATCGCATACATAAATAAAATGGATGGTGTAAGATTGAAAAAAATCAATTCATTAGCAAGACTTATTTGGCAGTGGGCTGAAAGAAGAAATATTTTTCTCAGAGCATCTTATATTCAGTCGAAATAAAGAATAAGGATGCTGATAGATTATCAAGGATGTTAAATAAAGATGCGGAGTGGGAACTCGGTTCCCAATTTTACGATAGTATTGTTAAAAAATTTTCTTTTCCAGATATTGATATTTTTACATCAAAGAATAATAAGAAATGCGTAAAATATTTGTTATGGATACCTGACACAAGCCTTATAGCTATAGATTCGTTTACTATCTGTTGGAAATGTATCTTTTTCTATGCCTTCCTACCGTTTTTGTCTTAGTTTTAAAATAATCAATAAGATTTAACAGGAAAATGTTGAGGGTATCATGGTAGTACCAAAATGGCCTAATCAACCATGGTATATCCTCTGTTCTTAAAATTAGTCTCGTCAGATATTATTGAATTCGGCCCTACTAAGGAATTATTATTATCTGTGTACAGAAAAGAGTTTTATCCAAAAGCAACGCATCTAAGACTGCTTATGGCGATTGTATCGGGAAAACCTTCCGCAGCAAAAATGTACCGAAAGAAGACTTGGTCCTGTTATTAGCATCTTTAAGTAAATCTACTTTAAAGCAGTATAAGTTTAGTTTAGATAGATGGTATTTTTTTTTGTTCAGTAAATAATTATCATAACTTTTTTGATCCAAATGAATTTAGTTCAATGAGGTTTTTGACACAAGACTTTAAAGAGGGTAGATCGTATGAATTACTTAATACTGATAGATGCGCGAAATTTCTTATTTCTTCTAATAAAATTGGAGAATGGTTTTTAATTGTTTTAAGCTAAAACCTACTACCCCGAAATATTGTTCAACACGGGATGTTAATATACTTTTAGACTATTTAGATGGTTTAGGTATTTTTTATCATTTATCTTTAAGAAATCTTTCTGTAAAACCTTTAATGTTGTTAGCTTTAGTTTCAACGCAAAGGACGCAGACGTTAGCAAGTATAAAGATGGGTGATATAAAGACTGGTTTAGATAAGTATGATATAATTATAACTGAGGTGATTAAGATCTCATGTCTAGGGTTTCCAAACCCAATAATATCTTTACCAAAGTTTATAGAGAGACCAAACCTTTGCGTGTTTTCATGTTTAAAATGTTATTTAGTATCGTTTAAAAAGCCACCTATGCGTTTGTAAATGGAATGGACTTAGATTAAATTCTAGACGGCAGGATGATCTGAAAGATCTACTATCTTTGCCAAGTTTTATAATAGACCGGTCGAATAGAACACAAGTAATTTTAGCATTGCTTTGTTAAGCAAGAATATATAATGTTTTTATTTTAAGCTATTTTGAATAAAGTTTTTCTTTTTATATCAAAATTTTATACTATTTGTATAAAATTGTTATAAATTAATACTCTAAATAACTACAGGTTTATTATAATCTCGAGAGTGAAGCTGGAGTATCCTTGATGATGAAACGAACTTACCTGTAAGTGAAGTTCGATCGTAATTATACGAAAGCACTCGAAGAGATTATATTCCACCTTATCCCTACCCTTATCTTAATTTTAACAATTACAAACTATTTCTCAAAATAATGAAGCTAGTTAGAGAGAACGCGCGTGGGAGCGGACGCCTCGGCCTCCCCACCCCGCTTCTTTTTAAAATCTTTGAAATACGTTGTGCCATCTGGCGGGCAGCTGGAATAATACTACTGGTTCATTATAATCTTTGCGAGTTGCGACTCTGCGAGTGAAGCTTTCGTATAATTACGATCGAACTTCACTTATAGGTAAGTTCGTTTGATCGCCAATTGTCTTGCAATCCAAAGAAAAATCCGTTTACTAATAATAACTCAGTTGAATTTGTTTTGCGTATACTTTTGCGATTACATTTTTATAAAAATACATCGATTTTATACATAAACTCGAACTAACGTTAGCAAGCGAAAGGAATTTCACTAGTAAGCAATAACAATGATTTGAATAATTAATTATTCAAATAAATATTTATTAATATTCACATATATTTTACATATTTACACTCAGATCGATTCATCCAGGACTGAATAAAAACTATCTCTTGAAAAATTTTTAAAACCCTTTTTTTATTCTACAAGGCTTTTTGAAATATAATATTTACAATGCAAGGCTATACTATGCACCGCTACACATCGATTTTCTGAAACCACGGTCAATTCATAAAAAAAATGGTATGCGGTTTACGTGGCTAAATTAAAATTCTATTGGCATATAATAAAAAATTCTTCAACGCTGAATAGGATTCTATAGTTCGTAGCGAATTGAAATAATAAAAATTAAATATTATACACATTTTGAATTACTTTCAATACTTAACAATGAATATACTGTTTAATGATTTATAAATTATATGTATATTTTGCTATAACTTAATTTTACATGGTATTAAAAATATATTTATATACAATTCATATCTTGATATTATTTCTTAACTATACGAATATTTCATTTTTGTTGTAATGAAATAATTATTGTAAATTAAAATCTTGAAGTAATAAATTCAGTCTCACAAATAATATTTCAGGTATACGATAAGAATACTGTTATGTATGATGCTGATGTTTTAACAATCTTAAAAAAAAATTAACACAAGTTAAAATAAAATATTAATAACTCACTCAAAAAATGTTACAATAATAAAAGTTAAAAAATATAAAACAATAGTTATTAAATAAGCAATTTTTTGTAATTAATACAAATAAATATTTATTCGCAAAAGTTAAAAGTTTAAAAAAGAAAACAATATTAAAAAGTCATTGTAAAAATCTTTAATTTCCATTAATTTAATTCAGAATGCTTACCGCTGCGAAACTTGTAAAATTCATAGTTATTATCCCTCCTGCTGTGAATTCACAAGGCGTTTTACATCGTAGAGCCATATACCTTATCAAATTCTGAGCTTTCGTAGAGCAGGTGTACCATTGGTTATTATAACTGTAAAAAATTAAATGAGAAGTATGTGGCAGACCTTGATCTCATCTTATATTAGAGCTACATCAAGAGATGAATAGAAAAGAGGTGCATGTAATGGGGCAATATCTAACCTTTATCGACTGAGTGACTTTAAGTTTTAAGAACAATTAAAAAAATACGTCAAATTATATATAATTCCATTTTAAGGAACTACTACCATAATAAACATTCTCTTTTAAAATTTACAAAACAACAAAGTGATAATTTCAGCATTTTTTCAGTATTATCTGAATACAGCTGAACATGTCGATAATTTCAGTTTATCGAAGCGGTAGGGTCTAATATTGCGACTTCCTTCAAATTTCGGTATCTAAAATCATATCTGAAAAATCCGTGATCCGGATCTGAGACACTCTCTTTGTCAGTAATTTACTTACTATACTCTAAATGAATTATTTTATTAATAGCCATAACAATATTTTAGTATTACAATGTAAAAATTTTCCATGACGTATTTTTTGATAGCATATAACTTTAGTTTTATGAGTCAAGTGTGCAAGTGTTCACATAAAACAAACAAAGATTAAATGGGATGTAACGTTTCTTTTCAGGTAAAAATATAACTACTAAAACTTATGGAGATTTATCAAAGTAAAGAATTAACTTGTCTGCATACGAAATCTTTTAATTAAGAACTGGTACTACCTCCACCTACTCTATACAAAAAACTTGACATGGGTATGCTGAAAGTACTTTTAGATGTTTTGCTTATAGCCTGATTCGTTCAATATTGTCAAAGGATAACATCTACGTCATGCTATTAGTTTTCTTGTTAATTTATGGAAGATTCAAAGTTAGATCTTGTAAGCAAAATTACATTTCGTAAATGGAGAAAGGAAAGCAACGTTTCATAAAATAATCATAAAATAATTATCATAAAATAATTTAAATAAATTTATAAAAAAATTTATGTCAGTAATAGGCAAATAATTAACAAATATGTAAATTGAATGGAAATAGATTCTGATATGTAGTTCGATCATGCAATTTTGTTAGATAATTAATTTTATGTAAACATTGAGCTGATTCTATTGTTTTAGAAGATGAAAGAATACATTTCTCTCAGGAGTACATAATTAATTATCTCAGGATTCATAAGAATTATATCAGTGGTAAAGCTGTGTATGTTACTTTAATAGTTATCCAATCAGATTGGTGTCAATCATTTCACTTGACTCGTGTATTACCAGGTAAATTTCCTTTATAAAAAAAAAACGAGATGTATTGGAGATGCTTTTGAAACTCCACTTACAGAGATGATATGAACTTCGAAGCAGACATAAAATACTTTTCTAGGTGACTTACGTGCTGTGGAAAAGAGCTCCACTATGATCAATAATCTTTTGCCCTGGCCAGCAGAGGAAAAATAAATGTACGCAGAGGCCAGTTAGAACTCCGCTATATCTCAAGAATTCTGTAGGATGATCACGTTTTAACAAAATCTGGAAATAGTATATGCATATTGTTGATAATTTCACAAGTATAAAGCATTTTGAAAAATTGTTTTAAAGGAGCGATTATATTGCATCTTGAAATAATATCTCGTGTTTTAAGTTACTTACTAAAACAGTCAAAAACGTGAAGTACATGGTATTTATTCCTAATAATATAAGAAAAGATGAGGAATAAGATGATTCGATAGTACTCGTAAAACTGGAATTTAGTGAAGAAATAACATGCAATACAATTAAATTATGTTTTCCAAAATTAAATATCATATTGTAAAGGAAAAAGATGTGGACTTATTAGAAAGCATTATTATTATTTTATTGTGATTTACATTCATACATATTAAAATCATCTTTTAAATTGTTGATACATATTTTTAGTATGAATAATTGAATCAGTTCTGGCCCATCGTGGCTTATACATTTATCACAATACTATTTAAGTCAATACAATTTATAATTTTACCTTATATTGATATAGTATAAAAAAGTTAAAGTAAATACAATCATTGCGGTGACGTCAAAACGTTAACTTACATCAAAAATATTAATATTTTAGAAACCGCATAGAAAAATTAATGTTCTTTTATATGGCATATAGCTTCCTTGACACATTTTTCACAGTAATAAAAATTTTCATACAGTTTCCATTCAAAAGAAAAAAGTTAATAACACTATAAAAATTGACATAACACAATGATGGTAAAACTTGTAGAAATAAAAATTTCAAATGCCTCTAAAGTTAAAGGCAGTAACCGTTATACAATCATATTCCTTGCAATAAATGTTGCAGCTCAAATACTTAACTGTAATATGTCCTTATGAAGTTTAGCTATTTTAACAAATAAATCATAAGTTAAATCTTGTTGCTTTGATACAACTGTATTTTCATTGACAGATTTAATTGAAGTTTCCAATCGTAACCTAAAAATTTATTACTGAAATATAATAATTTCAATTTTTTGACCAGATAAAAAAGTATACTTATTTTCTAAAAGAAGGATGTCCACACTGATAAATTAAAGATATTAATACAAAACCTACTCAATTAATCTAAGCATAAAAAGTCGGGAAGGTTAAAAGATTTCAATAAGAATTTATTCATACAGAAAAAGAGAATACATTACTTTTTCACTTATTTTATCAAATGTCACGATCTACTTTTATGAGGTTCTTCGCAGTTCCTTAGAAAATGTTTTATAATTTTCATATTTTGATTTACTTTAGATAACTATATAGTCTTGTTATCTTTCTATATGTTTTTCTATTTATTAAGGCAATCGTGGACATCCTTGTGAAGTTGATATTCTCGGAAAAATACCAAAAATTTTCTTAATCAGATTATTCTTTTCTTAGAAAACTCACTTGATTATTTCAAATAACGCAACGCAATGTTCGACCAATACTACGTAGGTGGAATCGACGGTAATGAGTATAAAACAACTTACACTACAAAGCATAGTATCGAAAAAGAAAATTTTTTTATAATGGTTGTAAGGATCTTCAAATACAGTTGTCAGTATAAAATCTGGTTTTCGAGATTCGTTCAGAGGCATTACTATATCCAAAGCAATTGGCATTAACGGTGAAGAAATAAAAAAAAGTAAAGCTGAATACATGTAGGCTGAAAACATTGTATATAAGCTATTCAATTTAATTCTATTTTTAAATACAAAAAAATGATTAGTATTGGAAGTATACAACCTTTGGTAAACAGATTTTAATGAGTGAAAATAGTTATGTCAAAAATATTTTGGCTCACGGATGAAAATACCGAAAAACTAAAAGTAAAGAAATGTCAAATACTGAAAAGTACGAATGCCGACTGTTAAACAATCCTAAAAAGCAATATTTTGAACTCCAAAAGGCCAAAGACAATTATGTCAAAAGTTTTAAAGTGACAGATATAAGAATGCTGAAAAAATTCTATAAATACTGAGTGAATGGCACCGCGTTAATTATAAAAATTCTAAGTTGGCACGGTACATCTGAAGAAGAGAAGTGGGTTCCAATGGTAGGGGTAAATTGCACGTTCAAACATCAACAATCACAACGTCAGAGTGTCTCAGAGCGAGTCTAGTCCACCCACGTATTTCGAGACTGATTAAAAAAAGGTTGGGCCCTAGAGTACTGGGGTAGAATATACGTACGTTACCCTACAGTAAGTGCGTGGCCAAGGGTATATCCGTTTCTGGGTTTTTCGACCCGCCCCTCTACGCATGATACGCCGACGATACAATTACGATATGACACACTCCACAAACAACGATAGAGACAGATAATTTGAAGGAAAGGACGGCGGAGCGAACACTCCGACTGATGACGTAACGAGAACGATCTTGGACCTGGCGAATGACGGCATACTAAAGGATATGAATATGCGAGTAACACTCGGGGAAACGAAGACAGTTGTGAGAAACATTCGTCCAAGGAAAAGTAACGAAGTTCTATTGGAACTGAATATCAATTAAGCTTCCAAAAAGGATGCATCTAAGAAGGTCTCGAAGAAAAGTTTCGGATGAAGGGCTTACTAAATCTAAATGGGCTAAAGGGATCAAGCTCATGCTGGAGAACCGGTTCAGAACAGGTGCAGGTAGAACAGGTAGAAAGCAGTAAAACAGGAGATAGGTGAAACAAGCAACGTGGTAGCCCACGTCTTCGAGATAGGGATAGATGAGCAAAGGTTGACCATAGTTGAATTGGAAGAGACTTAGGACATAGCTAAATTATAAATTAAAAGGAGATAAGATATTTTAACCACTGAGTTAGTAAATGGCTAGTCATCCTTCGGTGTTACGGGAATTAAGGATTTGGGCATCTAAAAAGGAACTTTAAGGGCCAAGATCGCAGTATGGCATGTCAAAAGTACGGAAAACGGGGTACATCGCATTAGAACTGCACCGCGGGATTAGATAATTAGAGATGCTTCCTGGGTAGCAAACTCGGTAGAGCAGCCGACGAACTAATACACTTTCTGGGTACTGGTTCGTCTATTAAACTTGCGCTACCTGAATGCTCGCAATGTAAGTGAGCAGTTATATGACCAATTTTACGAATCCATACTCGAATCTCGAGGGTCGCTTTCGACGAGTGCATTTTCTCACGCACCTGAACGCCGCACAGTGGGGCATTTATTTTTTTTGTTTCAAAATCTAATATCTCAAGAACGATTAAAGATATCGGGATGCGGTTTGTCTTAAAAAACCCAAAGTGGTTCGAAGCGCCAAAACGTTGAAAAACCGGGTTTTATGCATTTAAATTGCGTATATTTCGAAACAGTGTCAATTTCGACTATTGGGACCAAAATATTCGTGTTCAGCGGTAAAAATACGTCGAAAATGATGTTTTTCACTATAAAAATAAAATTTTCCAAGATTCTGTAACCAATTTTATGCAATTTTTCGAAAAGTTTGCATGTTTGCGCCATTATTTTGAGGTTATGTCATAAAAATTAGGATTTTAAACCATTTTTCTCATATTCTAGAAATGCTCTAGATTACTTTAAGACAAACCGCATCCCGAGATCTTTAATCGTTCTTGAGATATTTGATTTTGAAACAAAAAAAAAAAAAAAAAAAATGCCCCACTGTGCGCCGCCTCTTATCTCCCGCTGTATCATCAATTGTATTGTTTTTATTATTAATTGTAATTGATAAGTTAAAATAATCTACCATCGCAATCTCTTTTTCCGATTGGAATTTTTGATCAGATAATTTGTGTATAGGGGGGGGGGGGGGAGGATTTCGTTGTGGAAATCCACTGCTCTATACTCGGAAATTACATGGTGAAAATCCACCGCGTTACAAATTGTATTAATTATATAATACTATCTTGAGAAAAGAGGTTCATGAAAATTAACTTGTTATCCGTGTGGGATTTCATGTTTTGTACAAAAAAATCCTTTGTTTCCCGAAGGTTGTACCCTCTTCTTATAAATGAAATATATAAATGATAACATATATTTCCCTATTTGAAAAACGTGTTTATAGAAACACATGATTACATACACACACACTCATTTGTTCAACAGGATTGGTGAACGAAAAATACCTTATAATTATCAATACAAAATAAAATAAAATAACTGTATACTTGTGTATCCAAGGGTAAGATATCTTCCTCTTTCTGAATATGCGATAAGAATATTACGTTCTTTGCTCTCTGTTATATTACGCCAATTTGTAGCCGTATTTTCGAATACCTCTTTTAGCTTTAAAGTAGTAAAGGTATTGATTACACACATTAAATTTCATTAATTATTAAAATTTTCAATCCAAGGCAAACCTTTTTCTCAACTGATATTGTTGTAATAATTTTCAGTTCTACCGTTTGCATGTAAAATATTACTGTGAAATGTTCAATTACTTTCATCGCGCTCACATGAAGATTCGCGTACAAACCTTTCATCTACTTGATTTGAATGTACATAATTTTAATTTATTTCATGTAATTGTATTGGAATACGAAAGCATGTGAAAGCTATTCTTACTTGTAAAAGCAGTGCCCCGGTTACAATGGATAGTAGAATTATTCGAGGTACTATTTTTTTTTGCATACTTTGATACGGCCAAAGACCGCAACTCATGAGCAATCTCTTATTTATTACAAAATAACGGCTGTCGTAAATATCCATGTTTCTTCTTGTGAGTGTTCAACAACTTTTACACATCTACCATTGTGCCAGTCGACATTTTACCTCAAGCCATTCAACATTTAAATTTAAATTATACAATGTTTTATTCATTAATATATTGCCGTTTCGCGTGCCCGTTTGCGGAACAGTAGTACTGCCTATATAGGGTATGTTATTATGCATCGATTTGTTAAAACCACATAAAATTATTGAAAAGAATTGAATGAATGTTATATTTACGAGTGTTGAAAACCGCTGACGTACTTATATTTAAATTTTTATAAGGCTACGAAAATTTGAATAATGTAAAGAATATCCATTTTTAAAAACGTGACCAAGAGAACGAACAAGAGAGACGAGAAAGGAGAAGGACAGGGGGAGGGGAGATAAGATACACCAATGAAGTGCGAGCCAGCGGTGGACTAGGTACGAACGTATATACAGGGGGAGGGGGGAAGGTATAGGAGAGTTCTGTTCAGTCAATTCTCGGAGTTCATAGAGGTAAGGTACATTCAGTTTTTAAGAATGAGATGGTGTACGGTTGAAGAGGGTATATATATGTGTACTTATGTACGTGTGCGTATGCGCGTGCGTGTGTGTGAAAGACAGAGAAAGAGAGAATGAAAGTTATTACTTGAATGTAACAACTAGAAGAACTTTAAAAAATCGTAACAAATTTTTCTTATATTATACGTACAAAATGTACCTCCGATCTCAGACAAAAGACTTTCAATAGAACTTCGGGAACCTTTTTTTGTATACCTAAACATGAAGTTCATTACTTACAATTTGATATTATTGGACCTTCTTAACATGCTCTACTATCGGAATCAAATATTTTCTAACGAAAAATTTTATCTAAAAAATTATTTATAACTTATCAAATATAATATTGATTTTCATGTTAGAACGTAAAATTAGATGAAAAGAGTTTTAATTTGGATTTTGCTTCGTATTAAAATGATAATTAAATCCAAAATTATCAGTTGTCAAAGTTAACTATAATTTTAAAATATTTTGATCAAACTAAAATTAGTAAACTTCATACTATGGTACAAGAAACAATTATCAAAGTCTTATTAAAATTTGCATTCCAGAGATCGAAGCTATACTCTTTATTAGTGAAAAGATATATTAAGTCATAAATGTAAGTTTGCAAGTAATTGCAGTAAATAATTAAGATAGCAGAAAACTTGCAGGAAGAGACTTCTACAATTTTCGATTTTTGAAGTTTGATTATATTTTTATTTATATGAAAATTGTTGGTCTTAATTTTCATAGATTAATTTATATTTTTATTTTAATATTTCACTTTTTGCTTTTATTTTGCACAACTCTTTTTAATATTTATTTTTTGTGTAAGTAGATCATAGTTTTTTGGGAAAGTAATTTTGGATTTGACCTTGAACTTCAATTTGAAGGTTACTTGAAGGTCATATTGCTGTTTTTAGACAGAAATTCCTATTTTAGACCCCTGAGTTTTGAAACACAATATTTAATTTGTCTGTGACGTGAGAGACAATGGAACTCACGCTAATTAAGTACCCTAACACTAAAAGAGATAAAATCTCTCTAACAATTGTCGTTTCTGGTTAAAATTAAGAGTAAGGTATTCGAATACATATCACCACGGAGCTATCCCGCCCCTGCACCACAGGGTGGAATGATAAATGCGAGCACTCTCTGTCCGGTCTGACCGTAATCTCCTTTCTTGATCGTCCGGGCATTGTTCGCGAGTAGAATCGGTAACGTGGCAAATGTATTTAGTATATTAGTAATATCTAATGTAAACGTTACATTCCAAATGGCAGATTATTATATTCTCGAGTGATTTTATATTGTGTAATGAGTCGACTGAAATTGTTGTTTAATAAATGATATTTGATACTAATTGTGCTTTCTCGGATTTAATATTATTCATGGACCACGTATCCCAATGAGTATATGTATGCTTATTCTGATATAATGATATGTCAAGGTAATCTTGGACTTCATCTTTTCACAATATTTGCGCGTAAAATTTTTTACTATTTCAAAATCTTGAGTCAAAAATAGTCCTACTCATTTAGAAAATAAATCTTATCTTTGAACTGAACTTGAAAATGGTTTTCAAGCGTAAATATAAGGTCACTATCTATTATACTTGGCGTAAAATTTGCCGCTTTTTCTGAATCCTGAGTAAAAAGCGTAGATGTTCCCATTTAAAAAATTCAAAATGACCTTCAAACCGAAAATTATATAAAATTTTTTCTGTCAGTTTCCTGCTATTTTGCTTATATCTAAAACTTCAAGATTTAAAGTGGGTCTTTTCTGCACAATGTGAATAAATTCAATGTGGAAATAAAATTTGTAGATCGTCTCCGAATTACTTCAATGAGCGTCATTATTATTTTATGTAAAGCGCTAACCTGTTGTAATGGCTCGAGAAAACGTTGTACCAGCACTGGAACTTATAGAAGATGATGAAGAATGTAGTCGTGCTATGAGAGAAGAAATGTACTACAAGGGTATGAAGAAATTGGTAACGAATCAGGTAACGATATTAATGTAATAGCTAAGGAATAGGATAATTAATTAAAAGTTGACCAAAAAATAATGGGTGATAAATATTAGTTCTTTATAGGCAGAATTTCATCATCAACGACCCTTGAATTGATAGAACTTTCTTGTCTTGATCATCGGGCTGTGCTTTGTTCTGACAGAGATTGGATAATTTTCTCTTTCTTGATGGTTGGCGCTGTACGAGTAACCACATGCATCACTACACAGCTCAATTCTAATTATAGCGAGATGTTGCAAAATTGGAGTTTTGGATTGCATTCAAAAGGCGGCTACCTGTCAGAATACAGTACAACAAAAATGAATATCATTGCGGAGCTACTTACAATGTTATATTCACTATTCGTATGTCAGTAAATGTAACCGTAAATGCATGAATCTCAGAACCTTTCTAAAACAGATTAAAATCAACGTTCAGTTTAATTTAGCTGTGCAAGTTTTTCTACTCCTCAACAGATCCAGATATAAAATTACAAATTGCTCATTCTCGTTTGAAATAACTCATTTTTTCTCCTTGTTAAACAAAATATATTACGAATATGAGCAGAAGTGAAAGTGTAAAATTTTCCCCATTATTTTACCATATTTTCACTATCTTTGAAAAGATTTTCATAACTTTTATAATTTTCATTTGAAAAGGTGATTTTATCTACATTATGAGCTCATAAAATAATTTCTATTGAAAAATAAAGATTCCAGCAACCGCAGCTGCTGCATCAGCACACTCTACAATTACCCCAACTACCATTCACTTCTTTATCTCTTCTTCTTCTTCTTCTTCCACATATTACCCATGCTATCGCGGAATTACAACACCGGCGAGACCAATATACGCGAGAGAAAACTACCGATAATCCTGCTGTGTACGTATATCGTTTGGCCATACCCTACGCTACTCTTATCATAGGTATACGCGAATCCGCCCTTAGGAGTCCTGTTACCCATGGGTGTAATAACAGGTGAGTCTTTTTTGAATTTTAGAGAGAGAGAGAGAGAGAGAGAGAGGGAGAGAGAGAGAGAGAGAGAGAGAGAGAGAGAGAGAGAGAGCGAGGCGGGGCTCAAACGAGGAACTCGAAGAAATCAGTGTTGCAACGCGTGAAGAATTGAATTTCGCACGCAAGACGCGAGAATGTCCGGTTTTTGGGGCGACTGGTATAGAAAAATTCTCTGATTAAGTTTTTATATGTACGAATGAGCTAGACTGCTTTGCGGGAAAAATTTATATGTGAATGCGGTTTTAAAAATAGCTCTATTTCATCGTTCTATAAGATGACTTATTGATGAAGCGGTTACATATAAACTCTTTTATATATTTTAAAGTGAAAGAATTGGTGGTTTCAATATAACTATACATACTTATTTATAAGATCATAGGTGTATATCCAGTGGTTTTTCTTCTTTACTAGTTGAATCTGTGGTTTATTACATTTTTTACATTTTTTTTTCATTTCTATATTTACATAATGCGTTTATTAATAAAATTTATACGAACCAATAATATTACCAGCCATCTGTTTAAAACCATTCGTCTTCGGATTTCGTTAAAAGTTTCAATATGTAACTTTAATTCCAGCTTTTCAGTTATATTTGTGGTAAATTATTCTACAATTTATTAGCGAACTCGAGACTTTTTGTATAAGTAATAGAAACGTCAAAGTTGCGTGGAATAAGAAACGTAGCGGATTTGGAAACATTTGCGAGCGAATTTTAGAGAACAATAGTGCAGAAAATACAAGACGCCGTTTTCGTACTCGCCTCTGATGCAAAGTCGGCACTCAAAAGTATGCGATTTCGTGCACATAAGAATAAATGCGTTATAGTATTCCGAGAAAGAGAAGCACAGAGAATAAGCGATAAAATATGCAATTCAAAAGAGAAATTAGAATGATTGAAAGAAGTTTTGTAAATATTTTATATGAGAATCGTAAAAATCTGAATAAAGCAAATATGAAATGAAAATTTAATTCTCTGTTATAAAGAACAATATGTGGAAATATTTTTCACGAGTGTACAACAAATTTATAGTAAAAGTAATATATAGAGCTGTTATTTCTCTTAACGCAAAAAATAGAAACAGGTTTACAAAGGAGAATTAGTATTGAAAAAATTTCGGTAGGATAAAAATAAAAAGTAAAACATTTAAATAAAAACTAATATAAAATAATTGATGAAAAATAAGATTAAACATTTTTATATAAACAAAAAATACAGTTAAACTGATCTTCCATACAAAACGTAACAAACGTTGAGCTTTTCCCTAGAAAATCTTTTTCTAATATTCTCTCAGTCAATTCACACAAATCCATCAACTGATGACAATCTGGATCGCATTATTGTAGCGTTCTCCTTTCTGCTCTTGCATAAATCGCTTTCACAGAACCTCCATTATCTCAGTGCTACTGTCACAAACAATTACCTTACTTACGTATTACCTTTATTACAGGACAATGCCTTTCTCCCCTCCTCTTAGCTGCATAAAAGGGCTACAGTATATATCGTCGCTCCCAACGAAGACTAGCACATCTCCTAATTTTATAAAATTTATGAAAATCAAAGGGTATATAAGAATATTTGCGTAAAAAAAGGCTTAAAGTGTCTAATTAACATGTATATTTGTTCCCATTGATTTCTTAAAACAAAATTCGAAGTGAATATAAAAAAAATGATGTATTTTAATAAATTAATTAATTAATTACATCATGGGAACAAATATATATGGTCGGTTCTCTGTCATGTCGCAGATGAAAAATTTATTGCTTAAACTTTTTTTATGTAATCTATGCCATATTGAACTACCCTGAATTTTTAGATTTTTTTAACAAATATTTTCGGAGCTAAAAATTATCAAAGTAGCACATTTCATGAATTTTCATGATGTTTTGCAATTTTCAAACACATTTTACTCATAATAGGTGCATTTTAAGAAAAAACTTCAAAGGACTTTTTCCACAAAAAATCTATATTTTATTAAAATCTAGGTTTCATAGGTCCAGAAATATTTTATCATTATGATAGGACCATTTAACTAGTAAAAATTGAATTTTCTTTTGGTGCGCTCATTGACCCAGCTTTATAAAAAATCTAGGCGTACAGCTACAGTGTGTAGAAATGTCACCCAACTTGTTTTGGAGTGTGATGAGCTCTCATTTTCTTTAAAAAAATTTTAATATCATCAACTTCATGAAGAATGGGATTTTTATGCTCATATTCCTCTATCACTTTTTCCTTCCAGAAATACTTTTAGTCTTGAAACTCACAGAGGTTGTAGGTAATACAACACCATGAACCTCTGTAGAGTTATAGATCCAGAAAAAAGTTAGAGTATTTTTGTACAGAAGGATTATAAACCTGAATCTACTTAATTTATTATGAAAAGCAATAAAATTCACAAAAAGAATGAGCTCTAACATAGCATTTATGTTATATTAGAGGCAAACCAAAGAAAATAATGTGAATATTACAAGAAATGATATATATTCGGGTAATGAAATTTTTTAAAACTAATTTTTACACTTGATTTTGAATATTTAACATGTTTTATGTACATTTACACAAATAATTAAAAACACTTTATTTGCAGCACAAACAGAAAAAAACTGCAAAAAAATGGAAAAAATGTGCATATTGAACATATTTTTCCAGTTCTTTTTAAAAATTGAAATACTCTAACTTTTTTCTGGGGAGACATGAGGGTCTATAGCTCTACAGAGGTTCATGATGTTGTATTACTTACAACCTCTGTGAGTTTCAAGATTAAAGTATTTCTAGAAGGAAAAAATGATAGATGAATATGAGCATAAAAATCCCATTTTTCATGTAATTGATGATATTAAAATTTTTTTAAAGAAAATGAGAACTCATCCCACTCCAAAACAAGTTGGGTGACATTTCTACACACTGTAGCTGTACGCCTAGATTTTTTGTAGAGCTAGGTCAATGAGCGTACCAAAAGAAAACTCAATTTTTACTATTTAAATGGTCCTATCACAATGATAAAATATTGCTGGACCTATGAAACCTAGATTTTAATAAAATATAGATATTTGTGGAAAAAAGTCCTTTGAAGTTTTTTTCTTAAAATTCATATATTATGAGTAAATGTGTTTGAAAATTGCTAAAAATCATGAAAATTCATGAAATATGCTACTTTGATAATGTTTAGCTCCGAAAATATTTGATAAAAAGATCTAAAAAAATTCAGGGTAGTTCAAAATATGGTGTAAATTAAGTAAAAAAAGTTTAAGCAAAAAATAAGTTTTTCATCTGCGACTTGACAGAGAACCGACCACATGTTAATTATACACATTAAGATTTTTTTGTATGCAATTATTCTTATATACTCTTTGATTTTCTTAAATTTTCTAAAATTATATAGGAGCGCGAAATGTACTATCTTCGCGGGAATAGCGCGAAATATGCTAGTCTTCGTTGGGAGCGACGATATATACTGTAGCGTTTTTATGCAGCTAAGAGGAGGGGAGAAAGGCATTGTCCAAGGTTGTAATAAAGATAATACGTAAGTAAGGGAATTGTTTGTGACAGTAGCACTGAGGTAATGGAGATTCTGGGAAAGCGATTTATTCATGAGCAAAAAGGAGAATGCTACAATAATGCGATATAGGTAGCCATATTGTTCACGGTGTCATCGACAGGGGAACAAGTCAATCTGTCGCGCGGCGACGTGATGCTCAAGCGTACAAAAGAACGTAGCGCGTGTCGGGGTGAAGTGGGCGCGCGGGTTGATGCGCTTCAAAGGTTTGGCGAATTTGGAGTGCAGGTGGTACACGTGTGATAATAAATCCATTGATTGTCGCTTATGTTAGTCGTAATAATTTAGAATTTTGGTTTTTAATTATTCAGAGTTTTTTTCTGATTGATATTGAAAACGGTGGGACAGTATTTTTAGTTCAGTCGTTAGTTCTTAGCTAATGTCTGACTGCGAATGGACCAGTTTTTGGTTTAATTTTGATCTTGTCTTAATATAGATCGGAAAAGTCTTTTGCATAATAATGCAATTATTATATGCATAAGATTTTTTAATTTATAAAAACAATTATATCCCTCATTTTGCGTTAATCTCTGTAATTTTATACGTTGCTGAAATTTTTTTTTTAATCTAATGACCCCGCTGATCATCGTGCCCACTCCAAAAGTGTTTAATACTCTTCATTCTCGGTTGGAGATTCCAAACATGTAATTTGTCATTCTATGTGTTTGTATGTGTCATCGTTGCGAGCCATGTTTAATCGTGGGTTCGTTTCTACTTGGGGTGAGTAATGAAGAATATTAAACAAATTTTCACTCTAGATAGCAGAGCCGTTATTATTAGATTCATTTTACTAAACTAATATAAGCAGCTGTTATTAGAATACTTCATAAAAATACATTTTCTCTTGTAATATAGCAGAGTGTAATTGTTTTATTATGCGAAAATGTTTTAAACGATTTTTAAACGATAAAAATAATACTTATGTAATCCTATGAAAGTTTGAAAAATGGACTCATTGTTTTTACTTTCCACTGGAAGTAAATTCTCTTAATCAGCTTGAAACAATATTCTCGCTAAGTGAAGATTTTCCACGAAATACATTTAGCGAAATATTCAACGAACTCCATTAGCGAAGTATTTAGAAATTATATCCACAATGCTTGAAGAGTTTTCCAAGAACCACTGCAATTTATTTTACTCTGTACTGCACTTTGTAGAAAACAGTAAGATAATCAGGTTCTAAAAATACTTTAATAAACGAGGATTCCCATGAGTATAAGGTAAATCTGCTCCATGAAGGGAACCTACGTAATCATTTCCATCGTTTAAAACGCAAGAAACCATTTAATTAAAAAAGAAATTTATCCCCATAGTACGCAGGGAAGTGGCTATGCATTGATTTTTTCAACGAATTTTCAGCAGACTTTTACTAAATATCCCAAAACTACGAGGCTTTTCACGTTTAAAAATAGATAAACTAACGCTTAAAAGAAAGATAATGAGAAAAACAACCAATATTAATAATTTTATTTCCAGAGCAACCCTTCAGACTAGTTACAGAAGTGACTAAAAATTCTAAAATAATTCACCTCTTACCTATCTCACTGCGATTTCGATAGCTTTTGTACGTTTTCCTCCGATCCAAAAATACATAGGATTAAAGAGGACTAAAAACACGCTAATGGAAGAAAAGATTGATTTAAAGCCGCTTTTCCGACTGACGGAAAAGTAACTTTCGATGGGAAATAGAAAATCGCGTTTTACTCCATGATCCCTAATTCTATCAAAAAATGGCATTTGCAAGTTTTTTAAATAATTAGTCAACAACCTATGTATTAACTACCTAAAGATTTTATGATCGGAGGAAAACGTGCAAAGTATCGAAATCGCAGTGAGACAGTTGGAGGATTCTATCCCCGAGCGTCTCACCCCTGGGACTGGCTATTCCATAAGTGTGCTGTACGGTCAGTGCATGAATTTAGTAAATATTTACGTAGTTTATACGTAGGTTGTTGATAAGTCATTTAAAAAACGTGCAAAGACCATTTTCCGAGCATAATTAAGAATCATGGTGTAAAACACGATCTTCAATTTTCGGTTGGAAGTTACTTCTCCCTCAGTAGGAAAAGTGGCTCCGAATCAGTCTCTTCGTCCATTAGCGTGTTTTTTCGTCATCTTCAATGCTATGTATTTTTGGATTAGAGAAAAACGTGTAAAGGTATCGAAATCGCAGTGAGATAGGTAAGGGGTGAATTATTTCAGAATGTTTATTCATTTCTGTAACTAGTCTGAAGGGTCGCTCTGGAAATAAAATTATCAATATTGGTTGTTTATCTCACTATATTTCTTTTGAGCGTTAGTTTATCTATTTTAAAACGTGCAAAGCCTCGTATTTTTATATTTAATAAAAGTCTGCTGAAAGTTCATGAAAAAATCAATGACATCCTTAGCCATTTTCCCGCGTGCTTTGGGGGGGAAATTTAAATTAAATGGTTTTTTGTTCTCTAAACGATGGAAATGATTTCGTATGTTCCCTTCGTGGGGCAGATTTACCTTATACTCATGGGCATCCTCCTTTGACTAGAAAATATTCAATTTTCTAATTATATGAGTTAGTAGTGCTAAAAGCTTTTTTATAAAGGTTAGTTAAATTACTGAATTTCGAAGTTGTAAGTAGTTCTTCAAAGTAAATACATTAACTGTTAGTTAGCAACAATAATAGAAAAAACTATTTCCAATCTATATTATTCTATGAATCATTACTATCGATGTTTTATTTGAAAGAGAGATTCTTCATTACACCAAAGGCATCGGCTGGTAAAACGAAGAGTTTTACAGTAAATACAAATACAATAAATTCAACAAATAACAACCCTTTGTCATTTAAGCTGATAATTTACACATTTTTAATAATACAAATAAACAAACAAACAATTCCACTGAAACAAATACTTGAAAATTTAAATACACACTTCTCACAAACAACCTCTCGCTGTACTCTTGAACAACACCGCGTTAATCGCTCATTATCGTATAACAAGCGACGCGACATATATACACATTCTCGTCTAGTTTGCACGTGTCGCAGTTGCGACAATATGCGGCCTCGTGAAGGGAATCTCCAAAAAGTCAAGCGTGTCCGCGTGGCATACGGAGATAAGATTCCAGAACGATGCCCACGCGTGGATATATATATAATGATAAACGAGAAATAAAGTTCGTGGGGAGAGGTAATCGTAGCGCGGGCGGAGGACAAATATTTGCGTGTCGGACGTTACTTTAATTGGGTGTGGGATATGTTGTGCGTAGAATTTTTCCAGCGAATGTAAGCTAATTCGGATATTTTTACAATTTTTTTGTTTCGCATGCTTAAATAATTATTGTCGGGAGAATCCAAATGTGCGAAAAATATAGCTACTAAATCGTTTTTAGTTTTTTCGGAATAATCACTAAATTTGAATGTATGATTTTTTTTCAATTTTCAACAAGTCGCCCGCTTAGTAAAATAAAAAAGCGAGGATCGTTAATAGTCGAAATATAAACTAAAATTCTTAACTAAAAGTGGTATGAGTAGAAAAATGAAATATTTTGCTTGAAATTCATATGAAAGTAAATTTGATCAAAAAGTGGAAATAAAAAATAAAAAAAAGTTATGTAAAAGGCCAGTAAAAAATAAACAGGAACGTATTTCGTAGTATTGCAAAATCTGTGAATAAGATGCAATTGTACATATGAGAAGGTATATTGAGAAGATTAGATTCCAACGAGCAATGCGTTGGATTACCGCAATATGATAAGAATGAATCATGCATGTATTCTTTTTGTAAAAGATTGGAAATATGATCAGAATAGTGAAATAAAAATTTTTACAATTCATGAGTTTTCACAATTCATAATATTTCCGATATTAACCGAATAATGTTAGGTATCATCTAATTTGTCCAAAATACTTATTTTTACACTTTTGTACCTTCAAAAGCCAATAATATCATTTCTGGAGCGTTCTTAATTTTTCTCTTGCTAGTATATTTTTTACTATACTTTGATATCTTCCTTATCATGTTTTTCATCACATTTACAGAAGGAAATAGAAAATATTCAGCTTAAGGTTGTCGTCTTACCACAAGTTTCCTTCTAGAATTCTACATATTTACGAGTGAACGGGAATTGGGGCACGAAAGTGGTTTATTATTGTGTTTAATTATTTTCTGCATATTTATTTTTTTCTTTGCGTGGGATAAATGAAATATGGTAGCATGTAGGTGGTACCGGTTTGTTAAATAAAACAAAAGTAATTTAACGAATTGTTAAATATTCATGTTTATCTTGGCAAAATAACAGGGTCATCTTTTAGCGAATCGAAAAAATTTTGCGTCGGTGGGAAGAGCCAGCCGAGAATTAATATTTATTGAGAACATAAACAGACTTTGTACCCCTGATTGCCACTCATATTTATACATTTTTATTATCACAGTATACTCTGCGGTAATAAAACTCTCATGAATATTTATGCGTATATGCTAATAAAAAAACTTATATAAAATTTTCACGTATACATAAAACATGACTTATTTAACAATAGAAATTTATAGCTTTCCCCGGCACATACGAACGATGAAAATTATAATCCTATATATTGCCATGTAAATTAACAAACAATAGAGCCCATTGTTGTCGTGTATAAACGAGCTTACTAATTTTGCAAATTGTAGAATTTTAAGAAATTTTAAGTACACTGCGCAAAGAGAATAACATAACTTCGACATCACGAATGTATGTGACGAACACAAACTCGCGTAAGCCTTGGTAACGTTAGCTTCGCGGAAAATCCGATTCGCACGAGGGCGTGCGGCATACAGTTCGACGGCATGATCATGTTATCTTATAATATATATTCTATCATGAAAATCGTATTGCACAAACCGTAAGAAACCATTATTCCTAGCTGACTACGCAGCTTGCGTGAGCGTCCATTGCAAATTACAAATATAAGTTAGGATTAGTCATTTTGATATGGCGTATGAGAAATAAGGATGAACTTGTATTGTGTAACATTATTTCTTTTTCCCTCGAGTATATTCTGCAGTGTTAATATATTTTTCTGTCATTTTCACGCGGTATTCTATTCTCTCTAAAGTTAAATTAGTGAAAAAACCACTAAAGATTAGTTAAAATTGCTCCACCGAAACATTAGTGCATGAATATTCACTATTTCATCAGTGAATATTCACTAATTTTTAGTGAAAATATTTACTATTTACAATAGTAAAACTCTTCTTATTTAATTAGTAGGTATTTCCATATACTTCCACTAAGAATTATTAGTGAATATTTACTATTTCATTAGTGAATATTCACTAATGTTTCGGTAGAGCAATTTTAACTAATCTTTAGTGGTTTTTTCACTAATTCAACTTTAGAGAGTTCGATTCGCGCTTATACTTATTCCAAAACATATTCTATCCAATATACATTTTATCTGGTACTGTAAAGTAAAGAATTTATGTTGAATCAACAAACGAAAGCTATTTCTAGAACAAAAAAATGTATACAAAATATACGAAGTCTCCTTGGCTTTTCCCCTTTAAAACCTGCGCCTTCGCACGTAAGACTTCTTCTGACGTATTATGTACAGCCGTAAAAGAAGTTCAGGGCATCGATCAGAAAAGTTTTTCAAAGACCCGAAGGTTTGATTATAAAATAAACAAAACATCGATTTGTCAAGCATTGTGTCATTTCGTAATAATGTGCCTTTATGATGCTTCGGTCGTTTGAAATACGAGGGTGGGTCAATAAGTCCTTAGAAAATCCAACAGATGGCGCGACTAGTACTATAAGCGGTCCATTTTCATG
>JAYJLV010039356.1:0-13297 GCA_036873485.1 Torymus texanus
CTCGAGTTCTGTATGTATGTGTCTGAGAGTACGGGTGAAGGATAGAAAGGGAAGTGTGGGTATATATTATATGGTTTGCTTGAGTTTTAGGACTTTATCGCGATGAAGGAGATTTTTTTGCAGCAATAGTTATAAGCTTTGTATTGCAGTATTAGTTTACTCAAAAATGTTCTGTTTATAAAACGTATTATTAATGTTAGTCGTGTGTTTATTTTCTCATGTATACTAATAATTCTTCGTTTCTTTGTTTCAGGTAAGGTCAACTGACATTTACAAAATATGGTTTCTACATTGGTGAGCATAGCATACTTTTTATGAATGTTATTGTAGTAATTCATTAAAATGCTATCATCTCTATTTATTATTTAAAATCCCATTAAAGAATTTCGATATACTTTAAAATTACCGCTAAATTAATGAATTTTCCTTATAGCACGAAGATGATTGATGTTTCACTTTGATCTTGACCAATCTCATTACTTTGCTTAATTGATTTTGCATTAAAAAGATGCATAATAATATAATCATTTTATATTAAAAGACGAAGCTATCTTCGTAATGCATCTGGAATACGAGTGAAAATGATTAATAGCGCGCGTCGATTTCCCTTATAACCTTGCAACATCACTTACCCACAAACAAAAAAAAAAACCTCCAACTTCACAAAATATAATATTTAATTTTTTCTCTTTTATATTCTACGTAAAATCCCCATAATCGTACGTTCATTAAAATTACACGCTACATAGCACAGAGGCAACAATCTCCTTCCTATATCTCACCAAATCCAAACAATTAAAAACTGTCCCTCGGCACAGCAAAACCTCGAAAAAAAAAGCAGTCGGCCAAGTATACACCAAGCGCGCGCGTTTCGCCACACACCATTATCACGATTATCTCCTTCTCTAATTAAGAATCGCGCATATCCACACCCTACCGCGTAATTTCTAAATTGCACCGAGAACGCGCGAGTTTTTCTCTCTCTCTCTCTCTCTCTCCCTTCTTTCTCTTTCACTCTCTCGGGGCCCGGTTCGTTTGTTGCCGCACAGAGAGAATTAGGCGTCCTTTTACGGGGCCGCGCGCGCATGCCGCTACGGAATTTCGAAAATTATAAGCGAGGCTCGAGTTTTGCGGGCTCTACGCGGTGTTATTTAGAAAATATTTAGGAACGGAATGCGAACGTTATATGGGGCTGTATGGGTTTATTGTCGGTGGCGGCGGAGGTAATGGGTGTAGTCGAGGTCGGACGAAAGTGCCTTTGACATTTTAGAAAAATGGTTAAAGGAGTATAAACGTGAATTTATACTTGTTTATGGTAATGCGAATCTGGATTACACTGTAAAGATATTATTAGAAAATTATTTGATCACCGGGGATATTTGTTTTTGTAAAGATTAGGTTATATGGTAAACACATTGCGCTACTGAAACAGCTTAAAACCAATTTACAAAGATTCTTGTCTTATGTCGAATATTTGCCTGCTACGAGTGATAAATTTATTGATAGTTTCAACTCTGAATTTTAATGCAGAATTGTAGCAGGTGATGTTATATTAATTAGTGCCTAGTCGGTGCAATTATCGAACATATAATTAAGTCAAAACAGTGAAAGGTGGTGGTTATATTATACATATCGTATATATGTTAATGCTGTCTCAATTCTCTATCAGCGCCAACACACGATAATGTCATTTTCATTTTATCGAATAATTGTCCCAAGCTGCTTAGCGTTTAAAACCCCGTATCATAAAATTTTTCGCAAAAAGTTGACTTAATTATAGCACCCGAAACATACTATAAAATAATCTTGATAACAAAGCTGCTTTAATATTGCTCATAAAGAAAACTACATTTCCAGATCACTTCCCCCACTTGCTTCAATCGCACGACAATAAAACCTTTTTCCCAACTAATTAATTATCGCAATCAATTGCCGTGTGCGCCTTATAATCCACAATTAATGATCACCAACCTAAACGACCGCACACCGCTCAATAACCCTTACTGTAATCTCAACCCGACAATTGAATTATCACACTTGGAATATAAATAGGCAATATAATCGTGCGTGCACTGAAATAAACTAATGTCGTTGTACGCGCACCGTGCGTCACTAATCTGAAAATGAAAATTATTGCTTGTTTTGATTCGATCTACCTTATAGGATACACACTATACGCGACTGCTGCTACTCCTTCAATACACCCACAGAATGAGTCGCGAGAATTGCTCAAGCCTCGCTGAAATGATATTTCTCATCTGGGCATAATTTAATAATTCACGCGCATGTGCTACTGCTGCTGTGACATATACACGAGCGCGTGTATGTTATGAGTTGAGTACACGATGGAATTAGATAATGAAAAATTTCGGTTTTTTTGTGGAAGGGAATGGAAAGAATAGACGTGTGAGGTCACGAGGGATTTTATGTAAATGTTAATGGGAGCTTGAGCTGTGTAACCGTGTATTGGTATGTCGCATAATTAATGTTCAATTAGTTAGTGAATTGTGCTATAATTACAATATCGTTACCACGCGGGGGATTCGAACAAATTGCAAAACAATAAATTTCACGTAATTGTATTAATTGAAATGCGATTTTATATTAAATAGCAGTATAAATAACTGACAGAGCTTTTATGTTATCTACTGGACATAATCATTATTTTACAATATTATATACGTATTTTTATTATATTTGCATATGTTACTAATATTGACTAATAAGAAATAATATTTTAACTGTCATTTATATATTTTTATTATATCAATACGCGATTACCATAATTCACATTATTTCCATTAAATTAATACTTCAACTTTCAAAAGGCACCCCACAATTAAAAAATCCCAACGCAGCCAATAACAACCGCGCTGATAACAAAAAACATTTAACGTACGCATTATTCGTCAATCCCCTTCGAAAACAAAAAAAAAAAAATCGGCAAAAAGAACCGCTCGCTAGATAACGATTCAAATCGACTAACCCAAACGACGTGTCGCGTTCACGAAAAGTCAAGAACCTCCGTTCGTATCTCTTAACGATCGGCGCACCGGTAAATTTCACAACCTCGTCGTCGCGAAAGCGACAACGTCAAACAAAACACACCCTTTATATATCAGCTACAACGAGCTATATATACTCTCACATATACATTTACTCCCACACAGATAGAAGTACGTATACGTGTGTAGTTTCATCATTGCGAGATGAGAAAAGGGGCAGCAGACGGCCGATAAATAATTTCGACATGGAAAAAAAAACTTCATTCCCTCGTGCGGCGGCAGCTCGCACCGATATATACAACGCAATTAGCCGCGGCCCATAAACAATGCGCATACGTATATATGTATATACCTGTATATATATATACATGCACGTATAATATGAATGTGCACTGGTACACACGTGTGCACAGCTCACGTGAACTTGCTCGCGCGAGTGCGAAAGGCGAAAAAGAAAAAGGGGAGTTAAGAGTGGGGGTACAGTAGTATTACATATCGCGTGCGCGAGTGGCCGAAGATTTTTCCCGTGTCTCGTGTATATATAAAGGAGCGAGAAAATCGGTTAGGCTTTATTGGACGGATGATGGTCCCATAAGGGTTTGTTTCGAAAGATATGTTTGGAAATTGTGTTTAGGATGAGTAAATTGATTGGTTTGCGCGTCGTTGGAAAAATTTTTGAAGAATTTTTGTACGCTATGGTTCGTTAAATTTTCATGGATTATAATACAGGTACACGTAAATTTTGAGGATACTAAATGAACTCTGGCATGTACGTAGTCTTGTGAAACAGGTGATTTGAAAAATCCGTATTATGCCTTAATTATATTTTAATAAATCATTTTTCATGTTCGTTAAATTTCCTTGCACAGTACTTGCGCGCTGTTATTTAAGTAGCCAATAACTCACGGAAACACCTGGCTTTTTTTTTTTAAACGTGTTGTAAAATTCTTTATTAAGTTGTTATAAGATTAGAACTTTTTGAAACTCTTCTCTCACGGAAAAGGCTTCGGGATTTATTAAATCTTTCATAATTTTCGGGCTATAAAGTTACTTTACGACGGGGTACTCAATTTCCAACGAATTTTCCTGCCCATATATTAAATCCAATGCGTAACCTATATCCCTCTAATTGTAGTGCTTTTCAATGATAAAAGTTTAATACAATCATTATTTTTTATCCATTTTCTCACGAATTATAATATATACATTCTCGACTCAAGATTTTATTTAATAAAGTTTAATTAGCAAGTGCGAGATAAAGTAATATCGCTCCTCGTCATTCACGCTATTCCGTGAGAATGACACTAATAAACTTTTCTCCAACTTTATATATCTATTTAATTATACAATTAAGCAACACAGAATCTAAACCATTTCATAAATTCCCAGGCTTATCACAGCGAAACTACAACTCTATCGTAAATTTTGCCAACCTTACATACAGGAAAAAAAACCTCATTCCCCCGTTACCAAAACTTCCCCGATGAAATAATCTACTATATACAAAACCTTCGCGCAGACTCTCGAACAATAATATGAACACTATACATGAGCCTCGGCAGCAGCAGCAGTAGTAACAGCAGCAGCACGTGAACTTGCTGAAAAAGAAAAGGAACTGCCGTTCACATCGCCCGTCTATATAGCACTCTCACGTGTATGCACTCTCGCCGGTGCACTGTCCTCGCTACTATATATACATGTATCTCAACGCGTGCGCACGTGACGCGCTCACGTGTATGCCACACAGCACACATATATGCACCTACATATATATATATATATATATTGGCTCGTGGTACGAGTATATATACATTCGTTTGTAGGTAAAACACGCGAGTGCCTGCAGTGTATATGGCTCACGTGCGATGGATAATATATAAGTAGGCGCCTGGAGAGAAGAGAGCGCATGCGCATATAGGAGAGAATGTGCTTTTTCGGTCTATATAACTGGGAGGCCGATCGCGGTCGAATTACGGCTTTAGGCTGGACGTTGCGAAAGTCACGCGAGTATATGTGCAGATATATGTCATTTTCGCGCGCGGAAGAAATGAAGGTGTGTGGGTTTACGGGTTTTTGGTGTTGATAGGCATAGAATTGTAAAAGGGAATTTCTCTGATTGATTTTGGGTTGATGATCGATGCGGTTTTTCAGACAAATGGTCATTTGTCATTGAAAGATATAATTCATAACGCGTGTTTGGTGCGGCAGATTTATAGGATTCTAACGACAAGTATATATTTTGTAGCTGGAATTTAAAAAAATCTGAATGACATGTAAAATATTAATAGTCCAATACGTAGCTACATTTAATCAATCAATTTTTGCCCAACGTTTCATATTAAATTTCTTACTTACAAAAGTACGTGTGGTATAAAAAAAAATTCTCATCCCGATGAGTGTGCACTTTTCCGCGTAATTTATGTTCCCATTTCGCACGCGTATCAGTTACCCTTTCCGCCTCACGGTTTTTATGTCTTTGTTTGCTTATTACAAATTGTGCATGGATTTTGCGAAACTCATGATATCGCTCCTAACTGTTATAAGATCGCAATTTGTAACATGATTTCGACGTAACCTTTTCGTTATTGTTTTCTAACCCGATTTCTTGCTTATCCTCTGTTACCAAACCTAAATTAATTGATGCTTCTGATTAAAATTGCACAACCACATTTTATCAAATAATCCACACTCGAAACATTCCTCGAAATCTCAACAAACTTGAATCATCCTCATTTCCACCACCTCTGTATATCACTGTTCACCATCTAACCACTTTTCGCAACTCCTCGACTTCTCGCACTTGAACCTCTTCGAGTCTCCCTTATGCTTGCTCTCCATCAACGTCACACGTTTGGTATCGTCAGCTCAACCGTACGGCGCAGGATGTCCATAAATCCCCGGGCGAAAAGCACCGCCGCTGCCGCCGAGACGTTATCTAGGTCGCATAAACATTTCACTTGGTACAAGCACGTGTCTGTGTGTATATACCAGGCGACGAAGGATTGTACATCAGTTCGTGGAACGTTGCCGCCGTTTTTCCTCGATAGGCTGACATTGAGCCTAGGAAGTCGGTGGTGTATATACTTATGCGCATGGGTACTGGAATTGTCGACTATGGGTGGAGTAGCTGCATTCTTGCAGCGCTGACAATCGCTGATTTGTGCAAGTGCAAGTGGCGATTAATGAATTTTTTGCTCAAGTGAGTGTGTACTGTGTGGAGATTAGGATTTGTTAAATTTCTCGGAACAATGGTAATGGGTTTTTCACGTATAATAGTAATGAGTAGCTTTCTGTTATATAATAAGTAAGTTTATATGAAGAAAAATAAAACTTAAAAAAAATTCAAATTGAATGCTGCATGGATTATTATGATACTATTAAATTATTGCTATATACGGGAGTTGTTATGCGGTTTTTTGGCAAGGGAAATTCAGTGAACGTAACAAATTATATTTATAATCAACCTTAACCGTTTCCGCCGAATGTTCGTTCAATGGTCAGTCATTATTTATTTCCACTTGAGAAGTTTCTGCTACCAAAATCCTGATCTACAATTAACATTCTTGCTTAGTATACATTGTGCAATATTGACCTGGGATAAATTAATTATATAAAAAATTTTAAACAAAATCCAGTGTATTCTTACAATGATACAACAACGATTTTACCTGAAAATTTATACTTTAAAGATTTAACTATTTGACATGTACTCTGATAATGGATATTAACCAATACCATCTCTAATACATTGTATCTTAAAATCATTACCTAAACTACAATAATTATTTCTACGCTTGTAGCTTTCCAGTTCACCTTATCCTGCTAACAAAACTTTATCGCGTTTTGTACAACACTTCGATAATTAATTTTATCATTAATTTATCTCCTAACCAAATCTCCCGACCCAAGCCACGCACGTTCGTGCGAGCCTCGCTGAGCGATTATTCAAACCTCCATCCAAAACCAGCTCCGACAGTTTTTCACCGTCAGTCTCTCTCTCTCTCTCTCTCTCGCTTACGATCGACCGAAATAAATTTTCGCGTTCTCCACATGTGTGGCACCCGCGCGTACATATAACCAATCAGTCTATATATATACAGTGTTCTGCACCTGCCCCTAATGTTTATTTATCCGCGTTTAGACGTGCATTTGTCGCGCCGCCAATCTCCCAGCGCCGATCTCGCGCGTTTAATTACACTTTGGCGTTCGCCGCGCATGTGCGATAAAGCCCGAGGGGGTAATGGACAAACGTGGGCCTTGTCGAACATACCGGCCAAGATAAGGGGCAACTTCCGCTCAGACGTCCACGAGCGATGTATGTTTGTGCGCGTACGTGGCTGTATGTTATCGAAAGAAAAATCGACGTGAGCTGATTTAGTTTTTGGGAAAGCGGGCTAAGTAATGGATCTGCAGGAGAGAGAGAGAAAGCCCGTGGGGTTCTTTACGAGTTGTCGATAGAAGTCTATGTTTAGGTGAGAAGGAAAATAAAAATGGAGATTTCTACTTTGGGTGAAGTGGACCATGCCGACTTTGTGGCGAATCGGCAAACTTTTGTACTTTCGGTATGAGTTGCTCTCGATTGCTGGGTTTTGTAATTATCTTAAGGTAATTTTTTTAACGATATGACTGAACAGTGAGTTGCTTTTTTTTCATTCTAAAATTAAACACTTTATTCATCTATTTTTTACCTTACATTATGTGAAAAAAAAATAGATTAACATATAGCTTAATCCTATTAAAATTAATATAAAAACTATAATATTCGTAGTCGTTAACAATAAAATAATTTTTAGTATATTCTTAAGTTATACGTACATTGACTTTTGTAAGGAAAATGCATTGTTTAAATGGCAACATTTAAGTTACCTTTACAGTATAAATTGAATTTATAAAGAAAATGTCATAATATTTATATTGAATTTCAATGATGTGTACATTTGATTTCGTTATCAACATTAATTTTTGTTCTCATATACTCGTAACATATACATATAACAATAAGGAAAATTTCCTAGTTATTTTGTAAAATATTCTCTGAAGTATTATTATTTTCTTGGATATTTCCAGTGAATTATCGGTTTACCAAGTACTTTAAATCTTCCATTCTTTCATAAAATATGCTATACCTAATTTTATAAGTAGTATATAAATACACTGACATGAATATACAAACATACAAATGAATTACAGCCTTGTTTAATTTGTTATCATTTTAAAACTGTTATGTCTGTTATATCATTTGCACTATCTAACTCTTATTCTTTCTGACACACCTTGAAATCATTTACACATAGCAACCATATCGTTTTGATGATGTTGTTTCTTATGTATTCTGTACATGTATCGTGTTCTCTACTTGAAGTCACCATAATCACAGAAGCGCAGTGTGGATGTGGATTCGTTTTTAACAACTGCATTGTATCGGTATGCATTGGTGCGGTATTTTTTTTATATGAGCGAACTCACAGACCGATATCTTACTTTGGCAGAACGCTTGGTTGGTTGGCTGCACGTCAAACATATCGGACGTTTTGGTTTATTTACAGTGCCGCAATAGTCGTAGAAAGTATAGTAGTATTTCAATATTCCTAGTTAAACCATTATAACAATGTGGATAATTTACTTATTTCAATAAAATTTACAGAAATTAAATGTTTGACTTTGAATAATTTTCCCTAGTCAATGTATAAACGTTTTTTAAGTATTTACAAAAATAAGTGTCAATTTTTTGGAAAATAATTTTTCAAGATATTTTCAAAACTTTGATATTTTCATAAATTTATACATGATATCATAATTCGTTCGTCAGAAATGTCAAAAGTATAGTCACTATAGTAGTAAAAATAAGAATCTTTTTTATTAAAAGGTATCTTTTCTGTCAGACGTATTTCTATTATCGATCATAAAAGGTGAAGAACTGTTCTCTGAAAGATGAAATATAGTCTTCTTGATATACTTTAAGACATTCATCAAAATTTACTTAATTTTTCTGTATTAAAATAGGTAGAATTATTATATGGCTTTTGTGCCAGACACATTTCTATCGATAACAGTTAAAGTGAAGGAACTATTTTTTGAAAGATGAAATACTTTCTTTCCTTTTATAACCAGTATGATCAGTGTCCAAGAATGATTTATCTTATCATCTTAATTCTGTTCATTTTCGAAAGTTAATTTTCTTTTACATGGTGATACGTTCTTTTTTGAATTTTCAATAATTAAGTCAACTAAAGCTCTTGCAAGATCTATTTTAGAGAGCTTCGTTACATCCTCTTTGTCGTTCGAAATTTTGTTTGAAATATTTAAATTAGTTTTTTCTTGATTATTAAGACTTGAGTCTACAAATTTATAAAAAAATTTTTCAAAATCTACTTTATATTAATTATTTGATAAATCTAAATTAATTACACACAATGTGATAGTATAATAATATACAATAAATAAAAATAGTAGCAAAAAAAAAAAATAGTAACAAATTGTGTATAAGTACACTGACTTCTCTGTTTACAATATATAATTGATAATTACCTGAACTCTCCAATGTATTAGATGATACAAATTCTTGTTTAATTATTGGATCTTTTCCTACTACAAAAATATTTACAATTACAATTAATATATTTAAAATGTTAATTATTGATTCATCTGATACCAATAATTGATAATTACCTAAATTCTCCAAGGTATTAGATGATAAAGATTCTTGTTTGATTATTGTATCTTTTCTTACTACAAAAATATTTACAATACCAATTAGTGTATTTTAAATATTAATTATTGATTCATTTGAAAAATTTTTACCTTCGTTCAGATAATGTGACATATTTTTTACAGAGAAAGGCATTTTTGCTATATGATTGCAATGATAAGTATTTTCTATAATGAGTAATTATAATAAATTGTTAAAAATTTCGTTTGGAGAAAATTATGTGCACTAAATTCGCATTAGCCACCAAAGACAGTTACGATATTCTCTTATTAACACAAACGGACGTTGATATTATGTCTACTATATTGACATTGAAAGTTTAGATTGAATAATCATCGTGTATGTAAACAAAAACTATACTATAGCGAATTAGAAATAAAAATGTGACGTAATGATGGGTTGCTTTCTTTTATAATAAACATTGAAATTTGAAAACATAAAATTTGATTATTTTATGCTTCGTAAAACTAGATTGACCAAAGCATTGAATGAAAACATTTTTTTAAGCGCTAATATGCACGGTACTTAAATGAGTAATGAGGAAATAATATTATTTCTTATTTAAAATTATTACTATCCAAGTAATATTTCATAATAAAAATAATATATATCATGCGTTATCAGAATCAGAATTTCTCTCCAGTATAGATATAAATTTGTAAAAACGATAAGCTTTGTTCTATACTGCTAAAAACGCTTAATCGAACCATTTCTAGTTTTGACTTGCAAGACTTCCACCCCACTATACATTTTATCATCACCGAACCGTATACTCACAGATTACGAAATTTCGCCTTCGAATAATTACCCAACCATTTCAACGCGCGACACTTTCCACGCCGCGAAATCCCAGCGCAATTTCATCTTCAGGGGGTCCCCCTGCTTCTAAAAAGGCGTTTATTTTCACGCTCCGTTGAACCATCGCACGGATTGTTTAACAACGGGTAACCGTAAGAGCGCGAATATATACATAGGAAACCACGCGAGCACTTTACTGTGGTAACCGATGAGTGAAATCGTAAACAATCGGCTGTGGCTGGGCGCCTAAATCGATTTTAATTGCAGATAAATCGAATTTCACTTTTATGAAAGTGCGTATGCTGAGGGAAGTGAGCACCTGCCCTGAGTATACAGTCTCATTAGGCTATAGCCGCGGATTCGGGTATTTCCATTTTTTCGGACCGATGTTTGCGGTAATAGAGGGACCAATTAAAATCTTCAGTTTGAGGGAACGAGAGGCGAGGAATTTATCGGCTCGCTAGACATACTTGGCTTTTATGGAAGCATGGGGGAATAAATGATAATGCTTTGTGGGTTTATGTAATTATCTATTCATTATGCCAGGCACGTTGTTCTGCACTGAGTTGTGAATAATTTATAAAATATATCTAATTAGACGATGAATTTATCTCATAAAATCAATTTCTCTCGTACAAACCACAAAATTATTCTCCGTATAGAAAATCAATTTTTCGATATTTACAAATAAATCCCATTACACATCAAATATACACCAAATATATACTTCTTAAAAAATTGTCTTCACACAATTCAGTAGGACCTCGTTATCCACACCCAGTTCATTGCAACCCAGCAATTCCCTTGTACAATCTTATATGCGCTTATACACATACTCTATTGTCGTAATAATAGATTCGTTGGCCACGTGTTACACTGTCCGTTCGCTCGTGCAAATTTGGCGTTAACCGCTTTGCTATGCCTCCCGTTACAACGTCATTGCCGCAGACGATAAATAATTTCGCGACGTTTTTCGCGTGTACTTGCCACGGTTAATGAGCATAGGCATCGCTTAGATTTTCGAAGAGATTTCTCACGGGTTGGAAAACACGCATATGTGTGTGTGGCGCACGTTGTTGCCGTAACAATGGGACGATGTGTGACGACAATATTGTAACGCGTGCGCGCGTGTACGCTGATTTAATAACGTGTGCAGCGTGCATGCGGTGCGTTGTGTGGTTTGTTCGGTAATTGGGCCACTTTGTAATTTAAATGCCTGGGTTGTGTCGCAAGTTCGGGATGTGGATATGTTTATTAGACGAAGATTTTAGTTATTTTTGGTTAGTAGTTTGAGGTAATATTGTTCTTGATCTTAATAGAAATATATTATTTTTAAGGTATAAGAATACATTATTACTTCAACATAATATATAGCACTCCAATTTATTATATTTTTATGATAAAATCTTTACATCGTATCAAATGAAGTAGAAGTCAATGCAGACTTTACCCGTAGCCAATCATTGAAGTCAATCAGCATCGTTTTCACATCATAACCCTCAACAATCCAAGGCCTATTTATTAATCAACAGGTAACAATCGATATACCATAATATAACTCATAAAATCCGCAACTTCAATCTTCCATCCATAAATCCTGAAATATCGACCAATCGGCTCTTTCAAAACCGCGAACTCCGCGTGCACGCGATCCTCGCGTTGCACAAGGAGAAAGAAAATATCTAGATGACTCGGAGCTAGTAGTAGAGACTCGGCACGACTTATATATATATATAAGCGCAAACCATAGCGAGGGAGACACAAATCATCCGTCGAAAAATGGATGGATTTTGCAAGAGAGGTCGCGAGTGTTGATGCGGTGAACAAAGCGAATTCGCGCCTTCTCGACGTTGCTAATGCGATAGTGAGGTTTTGCTATTGTTTTATTGGTCGACGAGAGGTGTATATCGTTGATGGCTGAAATTATTCATAGCGAATTGTGAGGACACGTAATGGTTGTGCGTTATTTCTTCGTAATTGATAAATGGATATCGCTAATGATGATTTTATCGTAATAGTAGGGCATTATTGTTTTTTTTATACAAATGTTATAATAAAAATTACTATATTATAACATTTTTCTCAGCGTATAATTGTATATCTTTTAGATTTTTATAAATTGCTTTAGTAATTCCTTATTTTTCAAATTTATTAATATTCTCTCAAAGTTCAACACTTTCTCAAAACCTTCGGCACGTTTCTATAAATTCGAGCCTAATAGATAAAATTATGCGAATGCACTAAACCTATATATATACAATTGAAATATTATCACTACCAAAACCAGTAACTCGTGCTGGTAGCACTACGCTGATCGGTTCCATTAACGAAACCAAGAAACGAGTTTCGTTCGCACGCACAATGATCGCTAAAAGCGCTCATAACAAAAACCCGGCGCGCCACGTCGATTTTAAAATCACGGAAACAGTGCGCTAACCCTGATTGGACCGTACGCGTAAATCAATCGTCGCTAGTGCCGACATTTTTCACGTTCGCCTCTTTCTTGGCGGTACCCATACACACGTGCACACAGGAGATAAATGATTCTTATCGAGCCGATGTAAAAGTCTGCGGGTTTTATTTAGTAAGTGGTGTGTGCGCTCTCGCTAAGTTATCGGCAAGCTACAGTGCGGTTTGTTGCCTTTGCAGGTTTTTAAATTTCGCGAAACGGCTATTTATTCTTTGCTTTTTAATGTCGGAAATGATTAGACTTTTTAAGTGGAAAATGAGAAAGTTGTTGTAATTTGTAATTTTTATTAGTCGAAATTTGAATAGCGGAATGTGC
>JAYJLV010039375.1:0-24087 GCA_036873485.1 Torymus texanus
GACATAGTTTTATTATTCAAAAATATCTAAAATCTGTGTAAGTTTTGGGAAAATTGGTGATCCGGAACCCTGAGTCTGTCCTTGTAAGTATAGAAAAAATCTCTTTCCCGATCTCACATCCACAACACCTTCCGCACCCTTACACATCCTACACCTTTTCTACATCACCTCAAACCACTGCACTACTTCGCAACTCTATCCGATTTCACGCCCCTATACGACGAAAAATCCAGGCCTCAGGAACCCTCCCACCACACATTATACCAAACACACACCCACACACACATCACGTCGTTCTTTCCCAACAACGCAACACACAACCATCGTGCAATTTTTTTTCCCGCGTACCGAAAAACCCTTCCTATATACGCACAAAAAAAAAGGATATCTATATAGATGTATAGTGCAAGAACGGATAAACCATCCTATATACACGTGTATATACATATATACGCTATGTATAGCGAAAAGAGCAGGGGGCAAGTGCACAAAGGACGACGCGAACGAGTGAGAGGATGATGCGCGTTGGTTGCCGCTGCGGCTTGTGGCGGTGGCAGTACGCGAGGTATAAAAGTTGCTGCAGGAGGACTGAGAAGCCACACAATAGCCTGAGATCGGCTCTCGGATAGCATCGCGCACGCGCCGATAGAACAACTGCTATAAAGTTGTTTCGAGCTCTGTAACCCTTCATCCCTCATCGATACCCTTCGTCAGTGTACATCCCTTTACGAGAGGACGTCAACGAGAGAACACAGTGTATTTTGCCGTCATGAAGCTGGTACGAAGCGTGATTTGTTTTTTTTTTTTTGTTTTCAAGTGATATTAGGGTGGTTTTTTTGAGTATAAGGTAATTTTTTTCTGTCGCGCGGTAATTACTTACTTGGGGTTCTATACTGTTGAATGGTCGCTGATACGTTTTATACTGATAATGGAGTATAAGATATAACTTACGATTAAATTAACCACTTTAACGACTTACGAGAATAATTAATAATATTGTTTTTTAGGGAGTTCACTTTGTAATGATTCGGTTCACGCAACAATGTGGATTTTACACGCATGAACATTCGTTGTAGACTAACGAAACGGCGGTTGAACTTGCACTTGTTACTATAGTGAAAATCGATTTCCATAACATTGCGTGTTTCATTTATTCGGCGTTAATTTTTCATTGTTTTGAAAGCTCGAATATTGTATTGATTTTTTTGCTATAATATTTTTTTTTTAATTTTCTTCATATTTTCCGTAAATAACAATTTTATTTTTATAGTATATTACGGCGAATTACCGTAGTTATAATTTTAGGTTACGTGAGGACCTATTCTATTACAGGACTTGCATGATTTTATCGCAGGAGTTGACAATTATTCGTCGGTAAAATGTGAAGTGATTGAAAAGTTGGAACAATACAGTTTTGTGATAAAAAAAAATGTAAAAAACAATTCGTTAATGGACAATTAAGTGCGTTATCCATAAAAAATCTATAAAGTGCTTCGAAATTATCAAAACGTGGTTGTCTTAGACTACAAGTGTGGTACATTTTTCTAAATATTACGGTCCGCAGAATTATCAACTATCTTAATTTTTTTTTTTTCAGTGCAAAATCTGATACAGAATAGCAAATATATATATATACAATTTGAGATTGATGTAAATACACTAACTTTTTAGTGAAAAAATCAATTTTACATTATTCACTGTGAGCATATTATTCACTAATATGTACCAGTATTCAACTTTGCATTAAAAAAAAGACAACGATTCAGTATACAATAACACTTCCAAAGTTTTGCACTCGCGTTCGCGCAAACCGCAATCAACGTATATATACTTACTCGAATCATCTCAAACACCTTATATACCATACAAAAAAAAACAACCTTTATTTTTTATCATTTACCGAAAACATTCAAAATTACTTAAAATTTAAAATCTCATAAAAAACCACCTTATAAACTTACCATATAACCAAACACTGGGACTTAAATAATTCTCACAATAATTTTAAAAAAACCACCTTTGCTCACTATAATTTTTCAGCAAGTCGCAGCGTTTACACTGCTGGTCGCAACGCATACGCTCGCGGCCCGGCTTGACAATACGTATCTACCGCCTGGTAGTGCAGGTTCGGCAGGTGGTGGTCCTGGACTGCAAGCACCTAAAGGTCCATTCGGCGGTGGCGGTGGATTTGGAGGTAATTAGATTATATGTGTGGCATTTTATTTGTGTGAATCGCGAAATTAATCGTTTTTGAAGTAACGTGTGTGAGTGTGGTATTGTATGAATGGATTTATATATATATATATATATATATATATGTGTGAGTTGGAAAAAAGTGAGGTTTGTGAACGAAGGTTCATTGGATAGTGTGGGAAGGGTTTGTTTTGTTTTGGTCAAATTTTTAGTTGGTATACGTATGATTTTACGGAAAAGAGGAGGAAAAATTACTATAATTTTTATTTTTTTTTTACAAGTGTCAGACCACATTTTTCTAGTTGTGTAGACCATACTTAATATAAGAAAATTTAATGGCAAATTTTTTTCCAACATGAACTTTGTTTTTAAAAGATCCCTAACAATTGTTCCTCTTCAAATATGAATCATTTCGTCAATAACGTTTTCTTTTTATCAGCTGACAAAATTTTTATTCCTTTCTTGATGATTTGCACGAGTTCAAAACTGAGTATAAAATACACGAGGTTTTGAAAACACATAATTGAAAAATAACAAAATGCAATTTTGCACATTTTCATTATATTTCATGCATTTTACGATCATATTTTTAAACTCGTGTGTATAGCTCTTAAAGAAATCAACATTTATCATACAGTAAAAAGCAAATGAAACCTCGTATTCTCTAGTTTTATTTTTGAAATATTTTCATCTTTAAAAAAAAGCCATTTTTTTCAAAACAAAAATCATCCGTAAAAAAGCTTACCTCACCCAATTATTCCATATTCCCCATTTCCACACAACCGCGCGCACGCGGGCGCATATATAATTAGATCGCGATATGAGATTATAACCATGAGTTTTGAAAATGAAAAGGAGATTAATTGCGAAAAAATTCACGTCCTGTCGTGGGTACCGAAAACTTGAGAAAATCCCGGGCGATGTATATATGGTATACGCGAACGCGCGCAGAGATAACATAGAGAGCAGAGCATTGTGCAAGTAGATGCATGTCGGGTTTGGCAAGACGACGATGCCGCGCCGTCGTTGTATACTCACGCTCTATAAGTATACCTATATAGCTCATGGGCCTTACGCATTTCTGACGTTCACGCATCGCACCGTGTTATTATACTTCGCTTTTCGGCGCAATGATGGGATCAAGACTGTGAGAGTTAGTCTGGAAGTAATATCATATTTTTTTTTATTTTAATAAGTGGAATTGTTGATAATAAGTCGGGTGCTTTTTAGGCAACAAAGTCGATGTGTGACAATTGTTTATTGATTTCGGAATATTGACTATCGATTTTTTTCAAATGATGTTCCGTTTATTTACTTATTTATTTATGTAATTATAATTTAAGGGCTAAAAGTATATGAACACAATTAATATTGTATAATTTACATAAAGTTTACAGATAAATACTGCCGATTTGAAACTTTGTAATGTTTATATATTAATTATCCTAATGGGTAAAAGAGTTTCATCATATTTTTAAACGGTTTATTGTAAAGTAGAAACCGTATATAATAAATTGAAAGGAGTAGTATGAGATATCATAAAAAATAAATTATTAATAGGGCTATATACAGTATAAACGGTTACTTGAAATTTCAATGCTAATTAAAATTGAAAATTCACAGTCCTCTAAGCCTTAATACAAAGATACCGAATAAATTTATATTTTATGGCTAATATTTTGTATAAACAATATATTACAGTAAAAATAACGTCTGTTATAAAAATCAAAAGTTTCGAAAACAGCTTCTTTCTTCGACAATTCCATCTCAAACATATAAATTGAAACAAGCTCAGTTTTCGCGTTATACAACTATATTTTGAAAATCAACTCACCTTTTTCATTATATACAAAAAAACCAATAAAAAGGTAAATCAGCAAAGAGTAAACCTTTTTGACACTTCACCCCCTACCAACAACCACAACATACCCTCACCTATCATATATCTTTACACTTCATCCACCCACACCATAATCTCTCTATTTCCAGGTGGAAATGCCGGTTTCGGTAGTCGACCAGGCGGCGGTGGCGGCGGCGGCGGCGGTTTCGGCGGTGGTAGACCCTCAAGCGGCTACGGAGCTCCAGGAGGTGGCGGCGGCGGCGGCTTTGGTGGAGCTGGCAGCGGAGGTGGTTACAATGCCGGTGGTGGCGGTGGAGGCGGAGGTTATAATGCCGGTGGTGGCGGCGGAGGTGGAAGTGGTGGACCTCAAATTCCTATCGTCGCGTTTGATGCGGAAAACGGAGGCGATGGTAACTACAGATACAGCTATCAGACTGGTAATGGAATCCAAGTGCAGGAACAGGGACAGGCTCAAGGTTAGTATTAGTATAGATATATGTATAGTGTAGGGTTGAAAAAAGAAAAAAAAGACATTTTTTTTGCATACTTGAAATTCCTTGAGTTGAACTACTTGCATTTTTAAAGCCTCTAAAGTATATTATTTTTTTTTTCACATTCCTCGGTTACAAATACAATATTGTTGATGTAGACGTTCTACCATCTATACGTGCTGACTACATTTTGACATAGATGTTTATACCTATGCTCGTGCGTGTTTCACTTTTCTTAAAAGAAAATTGTTTGTGACTAATGCAATAATAATTTTACGTACTTTACGAAGTATTACGTATTTTTTAATTGCACCATTAATACAGCGTTTAGTCTAAACCGCTAAAGAAAAAAGCTATTATTGATAGAATTAAAAAAATTTTCTTACTAGTTTTTCATAATAAAACAAAAAAAATTAACAATTCAATTAATTAGAATTCTATGTATGCTAATAACCCTGTATTGACGATAGAATTTGCTAAACTACGTAAAAAATTCAAATACAAATTCATTAATAATATTTAAATACAAAATTACTGCTCCAAAATCTACCCTATAGATCAACAAACCAACCAACCTACATATTTATCTACAAAATTCCATAATTTTCGCAACTCATTGCTAACAGACAGACAACCCCTATTATACCGTCTCTCAACAAACTAATAATAACCTCCACTTCGTAACACTAACAACTCTATTATAAGTCCCTCTATATATCAACACATACGCGTTCGCTATACCCGGAAAAAAGATCAATACTAATGTACCTATATACTCTTAAGAACTATACCGCGACATATTACAGCTTAAAATAACGAAGTTCGCAAAGTAGTACTACATATACTATACGCACTGTATGACGCGCGCTTACACGCGCGAATCAGTATATAGAAAGACTTCATATAACCTGTTACCAGCTACATAATGGATAGGGGAGTTGTAGTATAGAGGTTTTCTCTCTCTCTCTCTCGGCTATAAATGACATAACATCTAATAACGGAGAGGCACCGATAGCTTTCATTGTTCAATTAGACGGGACGCCGTATAGTCTCGAGTGAACCAACGCGCACATCGCGGGACTTTATATAGAACCGATTCGTGAGCGGCTGAGTAGCGCATGACTTATGTCATCTTTTCGCTTGTATGTGTATACTTGTATAATTCGTTGTTTATATATATATTATGTATATGCTTTCGTCGATGAGGCGATTTTCATTTAGATTATAAACTGTTGGAATATGATTCTGCAGAAAGTTTATGAGAATTACATTTTTAGTATAATGGTTTTGATGTTTGATATATTTAATCGTATATTAGATGATGATGAAAATGTTAAAGTTATTTTTTCAATTACGTTAATATTTCCATTTAACTTTTACTTATCGTTATCTAATTTTTTTCACTAATTCTTAGCGTAAATAACGAATGATCGGTATATAACAATTCCCTTAACACTAACGATCGATCAAACTCGAAAAAAAAATCCTCTCTTTAATTATATACGTGAAACTTTCGCAACAACTGCAACCACAAAATAACGATCCCACCTATCACCAAATCCCGCATCTAAAAATTTCATCGTCCGCTCGTCCCCTAATTACCATTCTCCCAATTAACACCCTACACATGTACACCTATACCCATACATAAGTATCGTTACCTCACACGACGCATATCATACACCTCATCATCGAAAAACAAATCCCGTCGGTCATTTGCAATGCAAAGCAATCGCGCGCAAAAACACAATCATATATACACGTATAGAGCAAAAAAAAAAAAAGAAAAAAGGAAAAACGCAATCGGCAACCCTATACACATACATATACACTCTCGCTCTTTATTGTCTTGCCAATCTTCTCCAACGCATCTCCCGCCCGCTCCGTGTGTATATGAAATTCTCTTCTATACAGCCAAATTTACACGTTGGGTAATATTTCACTTTGCTGCGTATAAATATAGGTAACTTGGAAGCGGTAAGCGGCTCGTACAGTTACACTGGACCTGACGGTCAAATTTACAGTATTAGTTATACTGCTGATGAGACGGGATTCCATCCACAAGGTGATCATATACCTACACCACCGCCAATTCCACCAGAAATCCAAAGAGGTGTTGAACTCGCACTTGCTGCTGAAGCGAGAGGTGAGAACCAGGATGGTAGCTACAAAGGAGAAGGCGCTGGTGGCGGAGGTATGATGGTTTTTTATAACTGATAGGAGAATATTTATTCGTAATGGTTACAATATTTTATTGGTGTTGTTAGGCTGGAGAAATTATGAACCTTTTACTATATAAGATTGGATCATCGCGATATTATGTCTATATATATAGTTTAGAAGGGAATGAAAGTGCATTACTTTAAAGTGAATGAATATAATATCAAGGGATTATGCAATTTATAAAAACTTTTTTTAACGCAGAATCATTCTCACGTTTATATTCGAAGATTTGCTTGACGTAATAAGCGATTAGAATCTATGTATTTTATCTTGGTCTCGTTATTGTTATAGGAATGACGCGAAATTAATAATGCATTGGCCTATAATTTTTCCAGCGATTCGTGATTAGATTAATATTTCTTTTTTGATGTAATGAATTATTTCGTTCCACCTTTTATGAAACTTGTTCTTGAAAATTTGTTTTATCTAATTCTACTTAAAGTATAATCATCAAAATTATAAAAATTATGACAACATTTTAACATTTTTTTAAAATGTGTGCTCAGGTGGTGGATACTCAGGCGGAGGCGGAGGCGGATACCAGAGTTCGGCCGGAGGATACAAGTACTAAATGACGCGAGTTACACTCGTGCATTACTGCAGCCATGCGTTACTGCAATGCGAATTGAGTCGCATATGCCTCCCCCCACTGTCCTCTCTATTTTTACGCTCAACGAGCTGCCACTGAACTGCCAGTGCCAATTACCAGTTTATATTATTATTATTGTAAATACTCCATTACATATCATTACTACTTATAGGGCACTGAGTTTTCCTTATAACTGACGACATATAGCATTGTTAAAAGATAAACGAAAAAAAAAAACCGAGACAATACGTACTATCTCACACGCCTTTATTATTATTATATATATATGAATAAAGTACGCACATACTGTATTTGGTTACTGGAAAATGATGTGATAATATGTAAGAATATTTTATACAAAAGAAATAAATGAGTATTATTTTGTCAATATCTGTGTTGTTTTATTACTTTTATTCGCCTGGGGAGGGAATTCTCGAATGGACAGAGAAAACGAAATTATTTTCGATTCGCGTTTTTATTAAAATAAGCATCTTCGTTAATTACAAGTTTGTCATTACAGGATATGTAAAATAAGAACGCATGATAATTAAGAGAAAAATATGTAACTTATATTAATATAGGAGACGTAATTAATACAAAATATGGTGGTGATAATTATGTAAATCATACATATAACATCGGTGAAAGTAAAATACTAACTGAAAATTCACTGTATACAAATGTATTCTTTGTTTGAGTTAAAAAGTATATATTATTTATAGATACAAATTATTGATTTTTATTATTGTAAAAAGAAATAATGTATTTATATTGCACATATAACGTGTCTTTAAGATAATTATATACAATTCCTACATTCGTTGCTTACTGTTATACTGCAAATTGATAATTGTCCTTTACAAAATAGTGACAATATAAAAATACACAAAATTTAAAAAAGTACAAATATATTGTTTACAATGTATATAATACTTTTCTTACTCTCTTTTTTTATTTGCATTCCATACCGCAGTACGCACTACTCGCCGGCTATACACATTCTTAATAATTCTTACAAAAAGAAATGAAGCAATTACACTTTGTGTAACAATGAAAAAAATTAAGTGCAAATTATGTTATTCAGATCGTTCGATAGCTCTGATAATTTAATTACTATTACTAATACATTTAATGTATTGGGGTTTTTTATAAATACAATTACAATTAAATTACCAACAATATAAAGACTTTTAATTTTCTATTCAAAATAGAAATTTAGAAATAATTCTTTATAAAATTTGTTTTTATAAATGAAAAATAAATAAATGCCGAAAATTTCATTTTCAAAATAAAATTATGGCAACACTTTTAAACATATAATTAAAAAAACAAAAATTTTCAAACACTTTCGCATAAATTCAGATCTCAGTGTTTCTCGTTAAATTTACAAATAGTTAGCGCGCGCGACATTCTAACGCCTTTTTCATCACCTACAGATACCAATTTAAGTTTTATAAAAAAAAGTATATTCCAATAATGCAGCCTTATTCGGTTCACCCAAGCGTTAAGCCTTGAGTTATAATTGAGATTCGCCTTAAAGCACTAACAGACTTTTTCAATAGCTGCCTTACGAATACTGCTCGACAAAAAGTCCTCATAAGTTTCAATTGTACAGTGCATTTAAGAAATATAAATGTATCTTGTGGCAGTTTCCTCGTGATTAGAAATGTAAATTGCTTATTAATATTTTAAAAGGTTTTGGAGTTCTCGAAATTCTTCAAGCACGTTTAAACAAATGAAAAGTATTTTCATCGTTTCTAAACTCTTCGTGCTATGAAAAATAACATATAACTAACAAAACTCACTTTTCTCATCAGCCTTTTTCAATAACTGCAAAATCAGTTACCGGCGCTTATCAGAACTCCAAAGCCCGCGAAAGGGGAGAAGACAGCCAGTAAAACCAATTCAAAAATAAAAATTTCGCTTAATAATAATACTCAAATAACGTTCCCTTAATACTCCGTGCTTAACAATAAGTATACCGTGCCATCGTCGTTAAAATTAGCGAACGAAAAAGAGAAAGAACGAAAATACTGGTGCGAAACATTTTAATAGTGCAAATGGACGTCTGGACGAATACTGATTTTTGAACGGCCTTCACCGCGTCTCTCTCCCCTCAAGCATTAATATTTTTTTCTATCTCTCCCTTCCTATCTTCTTTCGCGATTCGTTCCTTTGTAACTGCCTTCGTTTAATAACGCTTATAATATCACACGCGAGAGTAACCGAGCCTTTGGTTCCTAGTAATATCGTCGTTACGAGGGATTAATGGGATCTTCCTATTTTAACGTTTGCACCCTAGTGTAAACCTTGTTATTCGAACGCTTAGCCGCCCTAGCGAACAGCAGGAAAAGCTGCTCGAGGGTGGACGACAGTACGGAGAAGTCGTCGATCGACTGATATCTGCTCTTCAGATCCGTCATCACGTCGTACATTCGCCTCCAGGACGTTTGCGACGTGGTTACGTGGTACATCAGGAATCCCTGAAAAAACACAAAAAAATGTTTTGATTAATTTTTTGTTTTAAAACAACTATTTCCTAACTGAGTGAACCTATTTTTATCGTCATGAACAATGTTTCAGACACAATTGCAATAATTCTGTAGGTTTAAATTATTTACAAAATTACAGCAATGTTTACCAGAAATCGTAGTTGCTTTTTTTTTTAAATTGCTAGTAATTTAAAAAAATATATTACAAAATCGTTTTTAATTTACACTTTGATAACAATTTCATTCCCAAGCTTTTAAGCTTAAAAATCTCGAGAGAATCTCTTGCAGTTACGATTTTAAGTATACAACACGAGAATGTACGATATACCGGATCAAAACAAGTCGGTGAAGCAAAACAATTTACCGATGCAAACGGGGCGGGCTCTCATTGCACGCACGCGAAAATGAGAAAAACGTCGAATAGTACCGAACGATTCCGAGGTGAGCCGAGCGCGACGACTAAAGACGCGTGAAACATGACTTTTCACGAATCGTTGACGAAGAAAGAAGTGGATTAGACAAATCGTCATGATAAGGTGAGGATTTTTCTTGAGAAAGAACAGAAGAAAAGTTGAAAAGTGGTCTATGAGAACAACGAAGGACGTTATAATAGTGAGTAAATAGTTCGGATAGAGTGGAAATCGGTGTTCTGGAAAAGATGAAAGAAAAAGCGGTGAGGAGGAAAGTGAGTGTCAAACGAGAGCAACGATAAGCGATCCACTGACATCAACGTGCAACCATTCGATCATTAATTTCCAAGGTACTAGTTGATTTTTTTTTAATATTCTACAATAGGTAGTCCATGTAGTTTAATTATTTGCGTCATACTTATATCTACAACATAATGTCTACGAATCACGCACGTAATATCGCTCGAATTTTCATGCGCATTTTTTCCCCCCGCACGCGCGACAATATCTATCTATATACATACGCGACAACGCATCTCATTACTCATTTTACATGCATTTAATACGTGGATTTTTGCGTCGGTGAAGACGATGCGCGCGTCGTAACGCACGACAGTGACGAAGCAGTAACATTCACACACGCGTCGTGTATGTGCGGTGGTAGCCGGTTTTAATAATGTTCAAACGGAAATTTGCTTAACGAGGTAGAAATATTATAATACCAAGACATTCGAGTGTAATTTTAAATTTTAAAAATAAATTATCGCTATATATATACGTAAATGAATGTAGTGGCCGCGTATATAGAATGTTCTAGTAAGTACTGCTTTAAGGACGGCGGCACCTGTGTTTATCTTTCGAACGAGACTTAGATTAAGAGAACAATTGCAAGCTCATTATACTGAATGCGATTTGAATAGTTTTATTATAATTATTAGAAGTATAATATCACACGATGTTTCCGGTATCTTGATGATTAATAAACATACATATTTCGAAATTCTTACGATGAAATTTAATGTGATAAGGGGCCGCAAAGAATGTACTAATAATTTTAAAAAGTCAACTGCTATTAAAATATTACTTCTTTACAGATAGCAATAAAATAATAAAGAGAGTATATTTGTACAGTGGATTTACTATTCGCAATTGTTTCTTTCTATTAATTTAATTAATAATTATGCTAAATAAATATTGAAAAAAACAACATCTAAATAAAAATAATATGCATGATGTATACCTTGATACATCTTATCGTAAAAAATGTTGTATCAATAGACTTATATTTATTTCGAAAGACTGTATTTTCATTTCTTATTATTTATTGAAAAAATAATATGATTTTTAATATTTTGCGTGATAATAAATGAAAATTACTGCTTTTATTTTATAAGCATTTAATTTTTTTCATCATAATTAACGCTTTTGTCTTCGCTTACCGTTATTAATTTATCCAGCATGTATAACTTAATGAATCATTATTTATTATTAAAGGTATAAAATGTCAGCCATGCCTGTGTACATTTTGTAAACAAATTCAACCACACCATTCTCTCATTATTTAATATAAATGATTATGTACATATGTTAGTAAAGATCTAAACTACAACACACTCTGCTATCTCAAACAATGCATATGTCTTTAGCTTTCTAATTTTATCTTTAATTTTTCAACCACTTGTTAAACATAATTAATTTTCAAACTGCAATGAATATGACTACAGTTTCATTTATATATGCTTTATCATTTGAAGCGTTCAATTTAAACTCTTATGGTTTCATGCAATGTTCTTCATTGGTTTGACAACGCTTTATTCGTCATCAACACTTCAAATAATTCATTCTCTTATATATACAACTGTCACACATACTATTAGTACTACTTCTACAATTACTACTATATTACTACACTACTATCACTTCAAATATTTTACACATGTCTTACCGAATTTTCATCAACAAGTTCGCAGTTCAATGCCTGCTCTATATCCCTCTTAATATTATCTATTTCACTGCTTGACTTTTCAGGATTCAATTTCATTTGAATATCATAGCCAGCGCCGAAGCGTTGTTTCAGTTCTTGGCATGGTCCGATGCATACCAACTGTCCATTCACCATAATCACAAGTCGATTACAGAGAGCTTCGCACTCCTCCATGCTAAAATAAGTCAAACAAAGAATATTTTTTATTATTACTAACATTTATTACGTTGCTTGGTATTTTAACTTGCATATTTATGCAGGTCCGTTTATTTTAAAAATCGATTGATTTGACGACTTTACTGACATATTTAATTAATTATAACGTTTTTTATTTTATAATAATTTTATAAAAACTTTCATTGCAAGATAACCTGTAATCTCCATTTACACTGTTTATTTATCTGCATTTTATTTTCGTGTCTTAATTTTAGCGGGTGCAAGAGTAGAAATCATTTTGTAAATTGCATACAACTTTTTATAAATTATTTATTGTTCGTATTATAATCCTGATTAAGTATACCACACCGTTGTAAAGATCACCTATTTGAGACAATCAAAAATATTCACCTGTGCGATGTCAATATAATAGCCTGTCCAGTGCTCTGACAGGTTTGAATAACATTCCACAACGACCTTCTCGCTGCTGGATCGACACCTGTTGTCGGTTCATCAAGCAATACCAAGTTCGGACTGCCGATAAGAGCCATGGCTATGTTCAGCCGTCTCTTGTTACCTCCACTATACGTTCCACTTGGTTGCGAAGCGCATATATTCAAGTCTAATATTAAAAAAAAAAAAAAAACTGTTAGCATTTTGAGAGTATTTTATAATAATTAAAGATAATTTGTGTATACTAACTTAGCCTGTCGATCCACTTTTTGACTTCGGAGTTCACTTGTGGTTCCGGAATACCTCGAAGACGAGCGAATAATCTCAAATGATCGGTCGCATTCAAACATCTTATTATAGCATCGTTTTGGGGACAGTAACCCATTTGGGAAAGGTACTGAAAAAAAAGTATTTTTATTACTATGGTAATTATTTAGATTCAAAAAAGATATATATTTATAATTAAATCGAAACTAAAACTTACATTTTTTCGATTCCTAGTACAGTTCTTATTGCCTAAGTACATGACGCCATTGTTAGGAATGGACTCGCCAGTCATCATTTTGAATGTTGTACTCTTGCCGGCTCCATTCACTCCCAGAAGTCCGAAGCACTCGTGTTGCTTGACGCCGAAGCTAATCTCCTCCACGGCTAGGAACTTGCCGTAGCGCTTGCTTAGCTCATATACGAGGAACAGATAATTGTTAGAAGTGTCGTTGTTCGATAAGACGTTGCTTTCTTCAACTGTCGCATGACCATTCACCTGCGCCTTTGTACTCTTAACAGTCTTTGACGTATTTTCATCATCTACTTGATAACCAAAATTTATTCACGTTATAATAAACTAAATATTTTGCAATTATAAAATGTCTTTTTTTTAAGTATGATAAACTTACGATGAGTTTTAGTTTTTGCTATTTCAAAAGCAACATTATGTTTCTCTTTTTTCACTTGTTCATCGTAAGGATCTTCCAAAATTTCATATTTACTTTTGCGAATTTTTGCTAACAACATCGGGATAAACTTATACTCTAGCAGGGTGAGAATTCCGAAATAAATTATTGGACTCACACATAAGTAAGTTATGCTTTCTTCTAACGACATATCATCATTAAAGCTCTTGAAATAACTCAAACTCTTTTTACACTTGCCATCCATACAGTCAAGTCCTGCAAAAAGGATAAATAAATAAATATGGTTATTAGTCATTCAGAAACATTTATATTTAATTTTAAGATTTCTCATCCATCGTACCGCAACAGACATCTTTTGTAAGACACGAAACTGAATGAAGTAAATTAGGCAGTCTTCTACATCTTGCATTTTGCGTTGCAGTGGTAAAGAATGATACTTTACCGTGGAAAAAGCTTAAATAAGGTATGAAGAGAAAAAATCCCTTCTGAATTCCACGTAATATTTTCACTGAATTCAAATCACTAAGAGTTAATGCAATGACATGCATTATAAGTTCCAAAGATACTAGAACAAAAATTATTGGTTAAGTATTAAAAATATTCTTAAAATATTCAAGTTATTTATTCGTTATATTATTTGAACTCACCTAGGCCGAAAGGTAAGAGACTTAGTAATGTAATCACAGTACTAGTAGATTTTCTCAAAAAACTAAATATATAAATGAGTGGTAAAACATTGATTGCAAATAGAATTAATATCAATATCGTAATTCCTGAAATACAAGGATTTATTTTAGCATATATTTCAAAAACATTTTCTAGATATCAAATTTGGATTGCAAATCTATTTTAAGCTTACCTATTTCTGTTTCCTCGTATAATCTTAGGTCTATTGCGCTATCCATTAGGATAAATCCAACCACAATCAAGAATATCACAACGAGGAACACCATAAAATCGAAGACGAACATCGTACCCCAGTACGTGAAGCAGGACACTCCGGTCATTCTCTGCAGCTGTTTGACATTCGACAAAGACTCTCTCAATGGATGAATGACGAACAAAGCAACGGCCGGAAAGAAGAAGAAAACGAAAAGCATCACCGTCGCGTAAACATCAACGTTTTCATCAGGTATCAGAGTCGACTGTAATGAATGAGGTAACTGGTGGCCAGATATACTGATAGAATGATCGTCACCCGCAAGACTTTTAATCAGTGCATTGGAGACCAAATTTATCGATATCGGAATGCTGAACATAGCGTAGCCGGAGAAGAAAGCGTTTGCAACGGTTTCATTACCAGTATTGTTGAACTCCCCTGCCGCTATTAGATGGTTGCGGTATGTTGCTATGTCCGTTCTACCGAGCTCTAGCATTGCTGAAAAAAAAAGTTCTATTAGTATTATCATTAAAAAATAAAAATTTCTAATTTCTTTAAAACATATTTCATCACTTTGTAAAAATTATAAATACAAATAAATTGAATTTTAGTAAAAAAAAAAAAAATTTTCTCTTAAAATCTTTCATGAATTGTTATGACTCTTGAACTAAATGTTAAAGAACGTAATTGACTATCCGTACAAAAGTTTATGTAGTAACTTGTGTAATAAAACTCGTGTAAGCATACTATATGGATAAATAAAAACTACCTTTACCATCAAAAAATGATTTGTCAATGACTTCCAAAATAAAATTGGTATAAATATTAAGGATAAAGCTACAGCAAACATGAATTTCTCAAACATAATAATTTGTTATATTTACCATCGGTAAGACTCGTATAGTGCGAAATTTCTGTTGCTTTGCCATTGAATTCTTTAGTGGCATAGTTATACTTTTGTCCAATCAGTTTATTATCACTTGCATAGTAGGTTTGAGGCTGACTATACATGTCTAGTTTCATTGGTATTAAGATTGTTGTGTCATCAGACATATTATAATCCATTGTCATAAACATAATACATAGGATTGGCAGTAAAATCTATTATTGAAGAAGAAAGATAATATTAATCTTACATTGCGTACACTCACGATTGCCAATGGTAAATTCTAAATATATTAAATAGTTAAAATGAACAAAGTAGACTAGCAACTTACAATGAGACTGATGCTTGCAATGTTTTTCGTCGTGTAAGTTACTTTCTTTTTAAGTAATGCGAATACGGATTGCATCCATAGAGCGCGGCCTTTCAGTTTTAAAGTGGAATCTATAAACGGTTGACAAGCATCCGTAACATCTTCATTTTCTTTGGTGACTCTGTTAAAATAAAAAGAACTTAATAAAGTTATAAAAAATTAATAAAGTACAAGCTATGTAAATATGCAGATTGGAAAGTTAACTTATCAAATGAAAATCAATGGCTATGAAGGTTTGCTTATATATGCTTAATATATCATTAAAATAACTTTAAAGAAATTTATTCATCTTAGAAGCAAAACTTATACAAAACTTATAGCGAAATAAATAATAGAAAAAATTTAAGAAGTCCAGTAAATTAAAAAATTATGAATCAACCAGGCGGATGAGCGTCCAGCACCAAATCAGTAATATGAAAAATGCAAAGGCTTGCACAAGCTATTAAAAGGTTGAAAAATAAAATAAAAAAAATAAACCTACAAGTCATTTTTTGAAGAAGTTTTAGTAAATTGTCGAACGTACTTTAAAAACACTTGTTCCAATGTAATTAGAGAAACACTCATTCCCGTAACACCAAGCTCCTTTTTATTAATTTCCATTCTATCCAAAGAATCTGGTAAATCTGGCGAATGTGGAATACTCAAAACCATTTTTCCACCATCAATATTAACTATTTGTCCTCTTGAATCTAATTCATTGCGAATTCTTTGTGGATCGCACCACGATTCAGTTGACAAAGTTACTTCTATATTTCCTTGGCCTAGTAGCTTTTTCAAAAACATCGATGTTCCATAACTTTTTAAACGGCCCATGTGAACTATTGCGATTCTATCTCCTAAAATATCGGCTTCTTCCATATCATGTGTGCTGATTAAAATAGTCTTCTGTCCTCTCATTTTCTATCAAACAAAATACACCATTAATTATCAAATACATTAAAAGTTTAGCAATATACTACAAAAACATAAATTAAATGAATTCAACGTACTAGGATTATATCCCATGTATCACGTCTACTTTCTGGGTCCATACCCGATGTTGGTTCATCCAAAATCAGCGTCTAAAAATTTAATAATTATTATTACTTTACTTAAAAAATGCTAGAAACTACAATATCAAATTAAATATGCCTAACTTACACTTGAATCACCTATAACAGCCATGCCAAGACATACCCGTCTTTTTTGGCCGCCTGATAATTGCTTGGGTAGTGCATTACGTTTATCAAACAGTTTGAGTTTTTGGAGTAAAGCATTAACATCCTTTTGGACCATTGCTTTAGTTTTATTTTTTCCTTTTAACTAAAATAAGAAATTGACAAATTAAGAAAAAACTATATTTTTAATGTAAAACGTAAATAACAAAATTTATTAATGTTTATGTGGATTATAAATGAATAACTATATATAAAATATTTACCAGTGCAAAAAATTCAATTTGCTCAGCAACAGAAAGATTGGGAAATAGCATATCCTCTTGAGGGCATAAACCCATATCATTCATTATCACACGAGATTCGTTCTTCACATCCCTTCCATTTATATGTACTGTTCCAGTTGTTGGACTTATCATGCCTTATAATTGAACATAATTAATGATATAAAAAAATTAAAAAGTTAAAAATATAGGCATTAAGTAATTTCAAAACTTTTCGATAAAATCTTATAAGAATTTTTATTTTCAATAAGAAATATAAAATTATGTTAAAAAGTACCTGTTAAAATGGACATTAAAGTTGTTTTTCCCGCTCCATTATGCCCAAGCAAAGCTGTTATTTGTCCTTTATAAAAATCTACGGACATGCCACGTAAAGCTTGTACTTTCTACAAATTAGAATAAAAAATTTAATACATCTATTAGTTTTGTCGCAATTTTTAAAACTTTAAAAGAAATTTTAATTTTACCGATTTTTTACTGAACAAATGAGTACAGTATTCTTTCTTCAAATTTCGAATTTGAATTCCAGGACTGTAAGCATTTTTAGGTACAGATTCAAATGGTTTTCCGTCTACATCATCAAATTCATAATCTTCCATTTCATCGTCGGAATTAACTCTGTTTTTACTTTTTCCAAACTGAAAAATTTATAAATCAAAAATTGAAAGGTTGGTATAACATATATACCGAAATAACAATTAAAACTAAGACAAAAATAGCATTATTACCTTCAAAAAGTATAACGGATGTTGTTTGACACCGTACTTTCCAGGACGTACTGCGTAAATATAAACGGTCATAAAGAAGTGAAAAACAGTCCCAATGATGGATAAGATCATCATCATTCCCAAACTTCCGGCGGTTTTATACACTGGGTCTCCGACCACAAATAAATTGCTCCACTGAATACCCTTTACTGAAGAAAATAATTATCTTAAAAACTTGCCAATTAAAATTACTATAAAAATACTTTGTTTTTAGTGTTAAAAAACTTACACATGCTTTCGTAATTATTTACTTCTTGGAATTCTCTGAAGAGTAGTATATTAGGAAAGAATATTCCTAAATAAGGTACTACTGCATAAAAATCTCCTTTAATACTGTACTTTTGCATCATACTGGAGCCACCATATAATGCCAATATTCCAGATATCATGAACAAAGCTGCAAAAAATTATCTTTTGAACTTTCTGTGATATAATTAAAAGAAGTGCAGTCATCATGCAGTAAATTTTCGATTTATCGAGTTACAATATCGTGAATTATTAAATATTAACAAAAATATCTTTACTAGTAATTTAATCGAATTATAAAACAATTCAATTGATACAAATTTGTTTAATTATATTTAAGAGCAAAAAAATTAATTTTTTCCAATGAAATAATTATATTTTTACATTTAATAGAAGATTAACTTACATTTAGAAAAATATGCAGAAATATGCATGCCAAATGTAATCAAATGTCCAACGTGTAAGATGAGTACTAGCCAGAAAATGAAACCATTTCCGTAATATAAATAGGAATGGACATTATCAGTGAAAGAAAAATTAAACAAAATAATTAAAGCAGATACATAAGACACACTGAAAATTAAGCCACTGACTAGCCAACTCAATAAATTTAGGTATGTTGGAACCCCATTCATTGCCATCAGAACCTAAAATTATTATTGAATTAAATATATAAAATGTGAATAAAACAAAAAATAGTTATTTATCTTTGTGACTTATTAAATTTTTTTATATAATTAAAAAAATTTGTTAAAAAAAACGGTATAATATATATAGCTCAAATAATAGTTTATTTGCTGACACCAAACTTACATTAATTCCAATGAATTTTTCATCAGCAGCATAAGTTGCTTCCACACACAGTGGAATTAAAAAAGCAATCACAGCAAAACCACAAAATAATATTCTAGTTATCATATCATTTTCATCCAATTGTACATGTGGTGGATATGGCATTTGTTGTATAGACACCTGAAAATGATATTAAATAAACTTTATTCAATATTGTATTGATTCATAATACATATCATATCATATTATAAAATAAAATAAACTTTCTTTTTTTATTTTTCAAATAAATAATTTTTTCTTTTTTATACACTTTAAATGCATAGGATTTACATATATAATTTTCAATTTTATATTTTAGTAGCTAAAAAATTTTAATAATATAACTATTTAAAAGAAAACTGTCTTCCAAATGTTACATAAACTAAAGAAGACACATTTTTTTCACTGTTACAATTAGTTTGATGCTAATTTCAAGTTTAATAATTAGCTTATTAATTGTGCGAGACGCAATCAATAAAGATTCAAGGTTTTCAAACAAACGTCTCATTGCATACTAATAATGTCATTGATTAAAGCAGTAATGTATCTCATGTTTGATGAATATTTATCCAAACAAAGCTTTGTTGAAATTATAATGACACCACACACAAACATTATTTTTTACATAAAATAATTTTTAAAATATATACCTGAGATTTAAATGCTGGATTTGGAGCTTTCATTTTTATGAATGATTCGTCTAAACATAACTGTAATTGTACAAATGGTATAACTTCCATGAATGCTTGCTCAACAGTTATTTGAATCGGTCCTTGATTTTCTACTTTGTATAGAATATTTGGAATCACATAAGACGTACGTATTGTATATCCCAAATGTTTAGTAGAAACATTTACATATTTGTCATCAAATACTACAGCTATAACATCATTAGTAGGAGCTTCTGTTTGGTACAATGCATACATTTTAAGCATTTCCTCTTCTGTATTAAATCCAGTCAATTCTGTGGAAAATTATATTTTTTAATATAAATACATAATTGAATAAATTAAGTTTGTTCAAACAACAAAAATTTGACTACTTATTCACACTACAAACATTATACAAAGTTAATTGAAATCGTCGTAATAATATTATCCTTCAGTCATGCCATATGATGATATTTTCTTTTAAAATTAAAGTAAATTTTTTAGTATACAATGGCATAAGTTCTTAGCTACCATATCATATAGATTGAATAAAGGAAGTTAAGAAAAATGTAAATGTCATGATTTATGGAACAATGTATCTCTGAAAAACTTTTCCTCCACGTGTATTCTTAATTATCACCAACTTACTATCATTTGGAAATTTTAAGCAGCTCCTAGTCTTTTCCATAAGTGTTCTTGTAAATCTATTCTCGGGCACAAAATATATTATCGTCATGTAATTAACTTTAGTTATCAGTTCTCCTTTGGTCTTCAGCTCATAGTAAGTATTGTTCTCAAACACTTGGGGCTGATTAGCCGAAAAGTCTCTGCATGCCTGAATGAGCAGAAAGAGTAGCAACGGAATTAGGATCTCAACAAAGAGACCCATTTTCCAGTGTCTCTTGCGCACCAGGAAGTTCTTGTAGAGCAGAAGACGAAATATCCTCAGCTTCTCCTTCATCTTGTTCTCCTTGACCCAGCACACACTGCGTTGGAACGTAATCTTGTCCTGACGCCTGTCAAAAGTCGTGCGACACATGCGTTGCCATTGACACTCAGACGCACATCATCATTATTATACTTTATTACGGGCCGATCGATATCAACGCTTGCTCTGTACTACTGTTGCTGTTCCTGTTTAGCTGCACCGCTTGCGCAGCAATCATCGCCTTCGATGAAGAACACCAAGTATTATAATGCACGACCGCCGTCGTGAATTTGCAACAACTGCTACTTAATTATTATATATACTCGGCTAGTAAAGCATTCACACGCTCTCTGTCGCGCGTATAAATTATGAGTACAATAAAGCGTGTCTCGCCTACAGGTTGTCCCGTATACGTCTATACGCGATTAGCATTCCAATCCAGTCTCCTGCAGCAGAAAGAAAAAGACACACACTTTTGTGTCACAGCCGCGCGCGCGCAGACGATAATACCACGAAAAAGAAAAACAACAATTTAAACGTCGCCGTCGTTGACCCTTTCCCTCTCGCGTGCCAACGTCCTGTATATAGATATACTGCTACGTGCGTTGCTCCAACTTTTGATCATATACTACTTGCACACCTGGAACTTGCACGCGCGCTCTCCCCTTTCACACGCCCGCCTCATTGCGCAAAAAAAAGGCCCGCTGTGTACGCGTGTGAAATACAATATATATATATATATATATCTATATTACAAATCGTGTATAACCGCCGACAACGACGACAACGGCGACGATAACGACGGCAGTGCGCGACTGCGGCGGTATAAACAAAACGTCGATCGTCTGGCTATACGCGCAGCCTGGCGTGAGTGCGAGCGAGCAGCGGTGGCGGTGGCGGCGGCAGGCGGTGCGCGAGACATCGGATGTTCGGTATACGTCATCGGGTACTAACCAATCACAGCATGACTTTACCCCTGTACCGTTACGGAATTTTCCAATGACGACAGCACCAACAGCCAGGCCCCCTTCGATTATAGCACACGTGTATACGCCCGCTAACGTGTATATAAATATATATATATGTATATATATACACACACACACACACACACACGTATACGTTAGATTCACATGTGCGTATTTGTGCATATATGTAAGCGTTCGCTTGTGTGAGAGGAAGGAGAAGGGTTAAATAGGTTGTATGCGAGCTGTGCGGTTTTCGACATGCTCCATACGCTGTGTGTGTACATATATGTATGTACGTAGAAAACGTATGCAGCACAGTACAAAGTAGTAGAGAGTATAGTGCATGTGACACGCGATCTTACTCGCGTCGGGTACGATAGAGAGAGACAGAGAGAGACAGAGACAGAGAGAGAGAGAGAGAGGGAGAGGAATGCCCGAGCGCGCTTGTATTGAGAGACGTTGGCCCCGCGCACTGCCCCGTGCTCGCGCCACAGCCGCGCAGTAGAGAAAGACTGCCTTGTGGCCTGCGTGTAATTTGAGAAACAATGTACGGGGAATAATTATCGTACAAGTCACGCGATAACGTCTCGTATATAATGAAAGTATGTGTATATGTATATGTATATATATATGTGATTTCTCTTTGTCAAGTGGTCATTTGGGTATAGGATCTATTTTTAGCTGAATTTGAGGATGAAATTTTCGGAGTTTCGGAGTAGAAAGTATATGTGTTGTAGCTTTTATAGGCGTATGTTTATATTAGTGGTAGAAATCAAATAATCGTTTTTACATATAATTTTTCATATAATAAGTCTTTTATCGAATTATATACGGAGGAAAGACGTAGAGTATACAAAGCAATTATTCGTCTGTCTTCGATCGTTTAATTATTAACGAGCATATATGAGCACTTGATGTGACCTTATATCCTTATATATACGCGTTTGCAAAATGAAAAAGTGTAAAATTGGGTTAAACAGTGGTTCAATTAGAGAAGGATCGTAGCGGTTATTATTATTACGCGATAGAATTTGCATTGAGCCTAACTTGAGGACATACAAGGCTCTACCGTATACTTACTTTTTCCTTCACTCGGTTGAAATATTAATACAGCCTACATTCGTTATATGCCATTCGCCGTATGTGTATATGGATTATTAACTTCAGCCAGAATTATCCATTGACAAAGTTCGGGAAACTAACAAAAAGAATGTAGTACATAATACATAGTTGTGTATCGAAGTAAGTGCTAGTGTATATATACCATTCGTGAAACTTGTGTATAGGTATAGAGTGACGAATGTAACGCGATTTTATATGTATAAAGAAAAGCTAAACTGGCTTCGCTACACTGCGCTGATATTCCTTAAATTGACAGTCAAGTTCATTCAAATAACAGTTTGCTCTTTGACGAATCTGCTTGCGTATTGTTGTACAAGCCGCGTGACATCGTTTGCTATATAGACTTTTAAAATACGCAAGTAACTATTTTTTATTCTATACTAAAATTCATCCAAAGATTATACTTGTATTACAAACTATTAATTTACACGTATATCGTTATAATCATCTTGCACGATTATATGGATATTAGTTTTATACGGAGAAGTTGTTAATGAACGATTAGCGCCGAGTTACAAAATTATTTTTCCAAGTATAGAATTAAAACGCTTAAAAAAACGTTGTCGCATTGAAAGCAGACAACACAGGTAATAAACATATATCGCTATAATGAAATTTAAAATAATTCTGCGCTCATTTTTTATTCGTAAACTATATCATATCATAATAATTTACATTACTATAACGACTTATAGGCTTGCTAATCAATTGATGCTTCATTGATCAACACGAAACAAAACAAAAAACACATTAGATTTTTCATCCTACATCCCGAGACGCGCACTTTAAAAATAGAAATATGCAACAACACAAAGATCGGTCAACAATTTTTTTCATTGCAATCGGTATATAGAATCGCCCATTGCCAAGCTTATAACTCAACGTTACACGGCTAAGCGATTTTCCAAAATGGTAATGCCAAGGTAGGAAGAAAATCTAGACGCAGTTTCAGAACCGCAATGTACGCGTATAAGTATGCGCAAAAACAAAAGTTCGTTTACTTCCTCGATCGTGCGTAGACAAAACCTTATACGCTATATGTATACGTAGTACGCACGTGTGTCAGTATACATAAGGCAAAACTGTCAGCGCATTATATAGAAACAAAAATCGCTAATCACGCGTATAACCATGCAAATACGCGCTAACTACACATATATGTGCATCTCTCCAGAAAAAGGAAACAACTGGGGTCAAAAAACTTAATAAAATTTTTTTGGGGCACACCTACGGCACCGCGTTTTTTTGGACCCTAG
>JAYJLV010039383.1:0-24084 GCA_036873485.1 Torymus texanus
GCGTGTATATGCGCGCGTGTGTGATATATATATATATATATATATATATACACACACACACACACACACACACACACACACACACACACACACACAGCGGAAAGCCTTTGAGCGAACGCGGACTTTAACGATGTAATTCATAGTTTACCGATAATGCCCGGCCTTACGCAACGAGGCTCGCTTGCTCGCTTGCTCGCGGATAATTGCATTCCGTGCCGGCGCGCTTGGCTCTCTGTGTGTATATATAGAGAGGTGCATCGACGTGGGTGTGGAAGAGAGAGAGGGAGGAGAAGAGGAAGGGAGAGAGACAGAGAGAGATATAGGTGCGGAGGGAGACTGTGTCGACGCTTTGAGAATGAGAGAGAGAGAGAGAGAGAGCCTGCCGGTATGGAATTGTTAAGTGTGCGGGAAAATTGAACGCGACATGAATGGATTAACAAATATTCCTCGGAATATCGTGCAGAAGATTAGGAACAAGGTCAGGTCTGTAAACTACTTATCACTATGTGTATCGTTGTATATTTTTTTTAAAGCTCATACAAGAAAAAACTCTTCTTTTTGATGATTTATTACAAACACTAAAATTCGAAAGATAAAATTAACTTTGTCATCAAGTTAATTTATAGAAGTCTGCATACTTGAAATAATTTAAATAGATATCATTCCACCACCAGCCACGCAACAAAGTCCTCTAAACAATTATCCAGTACAAGCGCAAATCAGCTTACGCTCATGCACACGCGCACGTGCACGTGTACACAACGCGTCGGAAAACCAGAACCACGAGCGCGAGAGTCGCACGGTACATTTGCAAGTCAAGCCTCTCCTTGGAACAAACTTCTCTCTCTCGCTCTTGCTCTCTCGCTCTCTCGCGTCTCTACACTTGCATATCAGCCGGGAAAAAGCCCACGAGCCGGATTAAACTCGTGCGTGTGGAAACCTTGACACGATGCGCTGCCAACCGCACACGCACACGTGTTTGCGTTGCTCCTTATGACGCCAGGGAAAGGATCAAAGTGAGAGAGAGAGAGAGAGAAAGGCTGTCGATTATCGCGTGTCCGTAATTGAAGAGGGTAGCGATCTTGTTGTTTCCTTGATGCGTCCAAGTTCAGAGCGGTTGATAATGATGAGTTAAAGTGAAGTCGGCATTCAGTGAAAATTGTTTAATAGGAGTTACGATGTTTTGAAAGTGGTTTTAATGTCAGATAATAGAAAATACTACTCTATTGTCTTACTTGGAAACTGGTTATTAATTAATTTTCAAAAGGTTAAATGTCTTATGCAATCAGAAAGTGCGTTTGTTAATAACCATATCTATTCATATACACAGGTCTGATATATGTTTTTCCTTTACCAAATTTGAAGCCAGTTCTCGAACTATTTTCAGACCTTCACGAAGACATTTTCCAATCTTCATACCGTTTCCAAAAATATCTAAACTTCAACCTCCACTCACTCCACACCGCCCCAATACACATATCTCTCTACCCAAATATAAATCCACCCTCCCTTTCGCTTATGCATCCTCTTGCGTCATTGCTTTGGAAAAAAGGAAGCAGGAGGTAATGGCAACAACAACAACCGCTGCTGCTGCTGCCACACCCGCACAAACAAAAGTAAAAGTACACTCGCGAGATATTCTCGTAACGGTGCTCTCTTTCTCTCCATCGCTCCTGCGATCGAGCGATGAATTAATAAGCCTCCGTCGCTTCCGGAATGCGTAGGATACGCGCTTTGATCCTCTCTCTCATCTCTTCTTTCCCTGCGCGTGCAGGAGGCGATTCATTACTGGCGCGCGCGCACGCTCACGTTCCTTTGTGCCGAGAGTCGCTCCTCCTCTCCCTAGAGTGAGAGTCTTTGTCTGGCCTTCCGCTTCTCTGCTGCTGCTGCTGCTGCTACTGCAACTCCTCCTTCTTCTCCTCCTCGTCGTCGTCTCCCTTTTTTCTGCGGAGAGTCGAGCTTCTTTCGCGTGCGAAGGGGAACTACAGACACACATTTGCGCACACGCGCGCAGGCGCGTATATAAGGGTGCAGACGAGTTTTTTAGTGCTTGAGTTTTGATGAGCAGGAGAGGACGCGGAGAGTGATGCGAAGCCCTGAGATGGATACTGATGGAAGGACTATTGTCACAGGGGATCTTGAAGTGTCGGGGAGTTGCCGAGTTTCCATTGGATGGTGGTGAAATATTGTCGTCGAGGCCGGATCTTCATTGAAATGCAAAATAAGAAATGAATAATATTCGGATGTTTATTCCGCAAATACCATTAAGCTTGCTATTGTCGTTTGACTTTCGGTGACCTTCATTAGAGATTTATTCTCATAACAATAATAACAACAAAGCCACAATTTTCAATTTCCTTCCTTTGAGACCGTCTAATGGCATTGTCAATATTATATATTATAATTATAGTATATTATGAATGTTTCAATATATACATGCATATTGGCAAAACGAAATGACATATTACCGCAATATTTCACACAGGTAGAGAGTCATGCGTTGGAAAATCCAGGAAGACCGTTAACATGTTTACCAAAACTATTTCCATCACTCAAAAGATCCACTCAATCCGAAAGCCCAATATATACGTGTACACTCGATTCTTGCCTATATAACTCTTCCAAAGCCTCTAATTGTTACGTCCAACTGTTTTGCCAATTAAGACCGAACTGTTATTACCATTATCGCGTTCGCATATTAGTATACCGGCTAATAGTCATAATCACAGGTCCACACTAACCCACACGCAGCCATATATACGTATATATATATATATATATGTACTTCCATCATCTCTTACATTCTAGCACACATTTCGCTCTCTCCCTCGCGTTGACTGCGTGCAAAACTCTCCGAGCTCGGTGCTAACGCACACGCACACACACATAAATCAGCGAGCTTCCTTTAGAACTCGACTCGCTTGCACCGAGGGAGTGGAAAAAGGGAGAAGAAAAGCCGTGGGGAAAGAGAGAGAGAGAGAGAGAGAACGAGAGGGAACCGGTTTTTTAAAAGGGCACCGTAATTATTTCCCTCCAACGGGACGACGAGACGAGAGAGAAAGAGCGAAGCTCTAATCGATACGTGCACGCGCGCATCCGGCCGCGAAAAATGTCTGCACTCGGGCGCCGAGGTTGTTTCTCTCTATCTCCCCTACAGTTTCGAGTTTTTTTTTTCTCTTTTTTTTAGAGAGGCAGAACTGCGGGATTATGGAATGGTAATTGCGTTGGCGGATGAGAGCTGCTTTTTGTGTCTATTTTTAGGGTTGATGAATTCTGCGGGATTTTTAACGTTTTTTTCCGGAGTTCTTTTTCTTTCACGAGAGTGAATTTTCGGCAGGTAAGCTTCAGTCGGGTTAAAGTGAAGGAAAATAATACAGCTCGGGTAATTTGATATATGATTAGAAAAGTTTTCTATTGATCGAACTAAAATATAATGATTACAGAAACTTTTATCACCCTATATAATACAGTTACTAATAGGTAATTATTAACACTTTGTTAACCACTTTATCGTAAAACTTACAACAAATACAATATTGCAACTACTTCCAAATATTTGATAACCATTTTACTATGTTTAACTAAACACAATTTATTCCGCACGATTTCCATTAGTTAACCTAACAAAAGTTACGCAATTCAAACACCATTACTCTCTCCGTTAATACCTCTATCAATAACTAAAATAAAAAAAAAAAAAAAAAGAAAAAAAACCGCTACGTAAGTACATCACTTACATTAACGACCAAACATTCGCTCGAATTAAGAACTATCCAACGTTATTCACCTCCGGCCCGCTTATCACTCCAGTATTTATCGTCTCATATTAATTTTGAATACCTCGCTCTACTACTCTCCTCGCACTCCGTGTTGTTTGCCCGTATAATTCAAGCCAGAGCAACGAACCGCTGCCTCGAGATTAAATTTATTTGGCTGTCTCTACCGAGCGCAAATATTCCGCTCGACTTTTTCGCCGGGTGCCTGTATAGACGCTTATCGACCCGCGATGATGATGAGGAGGAGGAGGAGGAGGAGGAGGAGGAGGAGGAAGAGTAAAAAAATGTGGCGAATTGGCGCGTCATCGAGGAATCAGCGGATCGCATCGATCGCATCAATTCATATATCGTTTGCGTTTGGTTTGGCAAGCGGAGTTTTTTTTTCATTATTATTAAATCTGGGTCATCGAGTGGGTAAATAGATGTTCTAGCTTATAGCGTGTATGTGGATATTAAATTATCGATTTACTTCTTTTTTTTGAGGGGTAAAAAGATGAAAATTTCCTTTACCCTTTTAAAACCTCTGCACACCTCTATATTCTTTAAAATATTCCATTTTCGAATGATAGCGAGGCAACGGTTCCCGCGATTACGGTAAAGCCAAATTAAAACTCCGAGAACACGCGCGATGCGCTTGAAGTCAAGGGAACCGAAGAAGAAAAAAAAGGACTACCAGCACGTGCACGCCAGACAAGCGCGTGAAAAGCCGCGAGGAGAGGACGTTTAATGGCTGCGGGTCGTCGACGACGACGACGATTATCCGGGTTTCGGGTTTTATGCGTTCGAGGAAGCTCGAGGTAAGTTCGAGGGAAGAGTCGAGTTTTTGAACCTACGGAGTTGGTGAGCTGTTTTTATGGTGATAATTCAAGGGTTGGAAGGTTGCTGATGGTGTATAAAGTTGGCCGTTTTATTGCGGAATTTTATTTCCAGGTAGTTTTTAGAATTTTATAGAATCGTTGGAGATGTGTATGTGTATAAATATTTTAGGATAGGATTCGATTATTCGAAATCGAAAAAAATAAAAGTAGTTCTACGTATGTAAGAAAGATAAAAAGAAGTTAAAATGTATAATTACAATGAAAACAACAGATTATTCGTAAATTAGATAACAATATACCTAATCGCTCTCAGAAAAGGCGAAATTAACTAATCTGTAACGATAAAATTATCAGATCACCTTTAAATTATTCTTTCTATTATCACCCAATCATTGCATAATGTAAATCAATATACCAAAAATATTTCCTCATAAAAATCCAGCCCAATTAATTAATTAATCCACGCGAGACGTCCATTGATAACAATCGGTCTAATCTCTCACTATCGTTCACGTACAATCGATAAATATAACTGAAAAAAATATCCACCATATACTTTATTAGCTACGGCACGTAAACAGAGAATTCAAGCATTGAGGTTACGCAATTGCGAGCGAGAATTTCACACGCCCCAGCGTTTATTTTCGTGGGTGAACGACGCCGAAATAATAAACGTCGTCGGTAACTTTTTAGTCTCATACTCCTCCGCCCTCGTGATAATCGGAGACCAGATTTTCGTCGACTTCATGAGTACGAAAACATTGACCAGTTATGAAAGTTTGGTGAATTGTGGGTTTCTTAGGGATTTCAGATTCGGATGTTATTTTTGGTATTTTCAGGGTTTTTTAAAAGTTCGAAGTTCTATACAATGTATAAAATTTCTTTACAGATACATTAGCGAAAATATCCTTCAAATTTTCTGATATAAAAGAAAAAAATGTATGTTTGTTAAGTTTTAATTTACAGTTCCATTACCATAATTTACAATACGTTTTCCATTTAAATAATCCAAACCTCTTTTATAAAATTTACTTTTATTACGCAACAATATACTAACTAAAGCCTACTACTTTACTCAAATATTTCCTGCCAAAAACCAAATCATAATTACAAACTTCAACGACCAGCGATACAAAAAAAAACAATCCCAGTCATCAAACAACAGCGTGAATCTGAAAATATATATCCCAAGCCCCCTAAATCGTATATCTACCACTTAAATAAAAACAAACTATATCCTATCATCAAACCATCATTCAGATCCCCACACCATCAAAATTCCCCTATCCCCATTACAGCAAACTCACTCACTCACTCACACACACATACATTTCTCTTCTTAGCAAACACGTACCGCCGAAAATCTCGCCGAAGTCTCTCGTCTGCGTGCGATTATTTGCGAAAGGAGGGAGAGAGAGAGAGAAGCAACAGAACAGACGGTCTCTCGTCGGTCCCGGCCGAGGGGACATAATTAATTGGCACACGCTCAGAGTACTAGGAGATACGGCTCGGCTGATGCAAGCCGCCACTGATTAATCGCGACGCGCACGACGATGCTGGTGCTTCTTCTTTTCCCTTCGTGTCTGATTGATTTCGGCTAGTATGTCTCTCAAGTGTGTGTGAGTGTGTCTTGGGGAAAAATGTGTGTGGTTAAGGGGAATGAGCGAAAATAAATAAGGTTATAGGAATGGTGTGAAAACAATGGTAGAGAGAATTTTTTTTTTTTTGTGTTCTTAAAGGATATTTGGTGGAGAAGGTAATTTTGGTTGGTTATGATATTGAAATGTATTATATTTCTGGAGATTTTAAATATAAAAAAATAGTTTAGTAGAATGTCAATATGTGGATTTTTGTTTTGAAATTTATAATTTATATCGGCAGTTGTTAGAAACACTGTAAACTTACGAAATAATGTCTTTTAGAATTAACCTCAATATTAAAAATAGCCATACTCCTACTACTTAATTTTGGTAGACGCTCTCTTTTATTTCAAAGTTCATACTCGCTTATTCTATTTGAGCTGTTATATACGCAACACTACGTTGTTTTGTTTGAAAATAGCAAAATTAACCATCTGTGAAAACAGAATCTAAAATAGATTTGAAATATGCTAATAAAAGAGCGCAAGAGCGTAAATACAGGACAGAAAAATTGCTTCCCGCGCGTTTAAGTCCAAGAAAAACTCGTTTGATTTACGACTCGATGGCGTATATATTCAAATTACATAATCTACATTAAACCCCCCCACCTTTCTGTATACTTACAGCAACTCGCATATCGAATTATATACTCGGAGAGCCCAATTCACACGTCTTGTAAAATAACTTTCGCATGGTGGGCAACAATGCGTAAACGACAAAATTCAGAAACGATGTGCAAATCCTACGCATAACCGTAACTCGTCGCGCCTTCGAAAGAGAGAAGAAAAAAAAAGAACGTATATATACGCCTGTGTAACAGTTTTCCTCGTGTTGGCTATGCTGCCGATCGAAATTGCAAATTCACCGAGATATCCGACGAGATAAAGAAATCGCTCGAGTGTGTTTTATTCGAATTCGAAGCGCGCGTATATTTACATAATGAAAAACAACTATACTCGCATGCTGTACATATATACGCGTCTGTATATTCCGTTTCGTTTTTATACTGTCCGCGCTAGGAGGAGATGTTACCGTAGAAAAGTGAAGTGCAGTTTTTTGCTTGGTAATCTGTGTAATATTACGAGTTTTTTTGTTGGTTCCAGCTGGAAGCGTGATTTTATTATAGGAAATAATTGCGGTAAAGAAAAGTTTAGGAAGTTTTAATAAAGAATTTTCTTTTTTAAACCAATCAATTTATCTGCTAAATAAATATAAAATCCTTATTTTGCTCGGTTATTACACTTCAAAAGACTGCAAAGTCGGCAAGAAGTTATCTCAGCGGGAAGCCAATTAATTTTTTTTTTTTTTTTTTAATTTAAGCAAACGCTTTTATAGCAATCTTTTTCTAAAAACAGACGCAAGATTACATTATTTCCGTTCGGTCTGAAAATTAACGTAAGGTAAAAGTAACTTTTACTGCGGCTTACAACGCCGGTTAAAAACACGATTAACCTTCTTTTAACCATCCATTTAAGCTTCTAATCTCTTTCGCGATAGGATATAATTCACCGACGACGCGCGCCCGTATATCGAGTTAATTATCCGAAATCTAAGCGCAAAGCGAATTTTGACCAAATTCCAAATTCCACTGTTTAACATAGAAACAGTCTCTCTCTCTCTCTCGGTATAGTAGTTATGCAAATGTAATTTAATTATCCTCGGTGTATCTTCATAACGGCTTATTTATCCATTATGCAACAGTTAAAAATACCAAAGATGCGTATATACCAGTAGTAGTATATGGAATAGATCTAAGTAACAATCTTGGTTTGTCTTTATCCCAAAATAGATTCCATATTACATTTAATAAATACTTTTCAATGCAAACCATATATAATAATTACCATATCGTACCATACTTCCGACCTTCCGATTAACCCTTTTATCACCGGAAAATCAACCAAAATACTTTCTGTAACCACACTAACATAATAAAATTTAACCACAATATACACCATCTCTCCGCACATTGTTTACCACACACATACACACTCTTCCACCCCATAATTCATATCGCAATCTAGCTTCGTCCGCACACACACATATACATCGATCGTGAAGGTCTGCATTCTCAAGTCTCTTGCGCTCGGCGTTCGCTTGCGCTTTGGCTCCCTCCTTCTCCTCCTCCATCTCCGTCGTCGTCGTTGTTGGCAGCGAGTCACGCGAGCGGCCGTGCCATTAACCCAGAATTCCTCGAGGACGGGGAGAGAGCGAGCAAGCGGACGCGTCTAGGCTATTTGCCTCGTTCTCTCTCTCTCTCTCTCTCTCTCCCTCTCTCTCTCTCTCTCCCTCTCTCTCTTTCTTCTCTTCTCTCCTTCGTCGGCTTTCATAGTGGCTCTCTCCTTCTTGATGGCAGCGACGTCGTCTCTTTTTTTTCGCGTGCTGAGAGAGGAAGCGGCTATTTTCGCGGACGTAGTTGAGTGTGCGTGCGACGATCGATCGATTGCTGGTGGTGTGTGAGTGAAAGAAAGAGAGAAAGAGATGTTTAAGTGTTGGGAGTAACCGTGGTGCAGGGGAGTTTTGAAATTAAGGGATTTTAGGGATGGTTGCAGTGAAGAAAATTACTATGTGAATGAGTAAAGAGGTTTACTTAGAGTGAAGTACTTTATTTGTTTGTATGACGGTGAATGGAAGATTGATCAATTTTGTGAATTGGGTTAGTTAAAGGAGAAACATAATTGTCACGACAATTTTTGTACTATAAAAAATAAATTCTCAAGGCGCTACTTGTTTATATCACAATACTAAATTAAATGGACACTTTTAACCATTCAGTAAGTTTCCATTTTCTTTTCATTTGTTGCTTTTTGCCCTTTTCTCCAACACTTTTTTCACAGCCCTTTAAAACCAACAATTCATTCACAAAATCACTAGACTCTTCGAAAAAACCATTTAACAAACGTATACACGTAGCACAACAATACCTACGAAGTTTTCCCATCAACTTCAAGCTTGACTTCTTTACATATATATTCAAATCTTTTCGACGCATTTGTCTCTCTCTCCTCTGTCCTCCTCGCTCGGGAATTAAGTCTCGCGCGAATAACGCAGAACGGAAACCACAAAAGCGCACGTTTGCCTCACGGCCTTCGCGTATATATCTACATATAGTGATGCAATGAGGTATATATATATATATATATATATATGTATGTGACATAGGCGCCGCCATGGGGATACATATATATACGTGAGGCGCGAAAAGAGAGAAAGAGGAAGGGAGAAAATGGAGAGTGAAGAGAAAGGCGAGAGAAAAAAAGAAACGCGAAGGGACAAGAGAGCGGAAAAGCGAGAACATAGAGTTGCGGATGCCTTCAGGGCTTGCGTCTCTTTCGGGGCACAAAAGACGGAAAATGAGCGGCGAGGGAGTTTACGGTTGGACGGACGTGGATTTTATCGTCGAAGTCTATAGGCTTTCCGGCTGTGTTCGAGTTTTGAGGTTAGGCGAGGCACCGTCGACTCTTGAAATCGTAAGTAACTGTCTCAAAACGTTCAGGAACAAGCGCCAAGTTGATTTTGCGACGAAAAGTGTGAGATATAAAAGAAGAGGTTGGTTGAAATTAAAAAAAAAAAGAAAAGAAAAAGAAAAAAATGATAATGGTATGACCACATGACTTCCGTGTATATATACCAAGACCCCCCGGTATTCAAAAACAACCGTATAACACACAGAGGGCAAAAAGCCGGGAGGTAAGCCGAGACTCGCGGGTATAATTTACCGGTCGCCGACATCTCTCTCTCCCTCTCTCTCTCTCTCACTACTACTCGGCTTATCAAAACGCGTCGCGAATTAACGCCCCACACATATACATACATATACACTTTTCCCACGCGCCGTCGTCGACATTGTGCCAGTTTCCACTTCTTCCTCCCTTTTTAACGAGCGCCGTATAATTAGCGCTGCCGCTTGCTCGCCTTGTTTTCCTTAATCACACATTTTCGCCGTGTGCACACGCGCGCGCATTGTGCTGTGGTAGCAGCAGCGGTAGCTGTTTTTTTTTATTATTATTATCGTGCAACGCGAGGGGAAAACGCTACGATCGCAAAGATAAGAGAGAACTGAAGTTTGTCGCGAATGCAGCGCTTTCTAGCGGATTCTTCTGTTGTTGTTGTTTTTTTTTTCTGGTGAAAGAAGTTTGATTAGTGGAATTTTGAAAGTTTCACGAAGCTGGAATGGCGATGATGAAGTTTGCGAGTTGTTTGTTTAAGTGATTATTAGATTGGAAACTATTGGCATTATAGTTTAATAACCTAAATTCGCGAGCGTCGGTCGATAAAAACGTAAAGGTTATGCGGGTATAATGTTTCAACATCACGTGAATGCATAACAATCACATTGATGGTACATATCCCTTATATATTCTATATAAATCAAGAACTATTCACAACTACGAATCAATATTTAATTAAAAAACAAGCTTACATTTTCCAAAACCTACGCTCGAAGAGAAAAACCCAAACGTCATTAAAAGTCATACTACTACGAGGTTATATTACGCGAAAACTTTAATATAATTCAATCAAGCGCGAACCGGAAACCTCGAGTGCGTCGACGCGATATATCGGAGTTCAATTAGCGCGCGAGTGGTTCGCGCGGAAAGAGCCAAGAGGGGGGCAATTACGGGGTTATGTTGCACGTCGGGTACTATTTGTAAGCACGACACGTGCGCTTGGCGTTCGGAATTTTCATTCGCGTATGTGTATCTATATATATATGTGGATCCGTTGTTTATACGTGTTTTTATTTGAACGCAGTGAAAGGAAATTTAGTGGGTTTGTCGTGTATGACCGACGATGTAACTTGTTACTACTAAATTTTAACGAATGATTATTTCAACAATGATTTCATACAATTAATTTATTTTTTTTATTCTTACACCTTAACGGGCCTCTGTGCACTGCAGGTTCGTGAATGTGGAGCACACAGGAGACTCGTCGTTATCACCACATGCATATATATTGCGTTATCGCAATTACGCGATTATTTATAATGCGTCTGGCGCCACGCCATCGGCGCACATTATCGGTAATTGCTTCGTGATCGAGTGTGTACAGCTCTGCGCGTGTGTGTACGTGTAATACGCGCGTGATATTTTTAACGCGCAGCATTGACACGAACGCGCGTGAGTAGGTGGCAATGTTTTTGTATTAATGGTTGACCAGTAAATACTTTCATTTTAAATTATGTCGTTTTATCATCTGCACACATTTTTTTAGGTACTTTAAACTTTAAAAAGTCATCGATTAAGATAAAAGGGTTTGAGTTACAAATATATAAGTATCTTGAACAACGATCCAAAACGACAAAAAAAAATCTTTCGCACATCAACCAATAACAATTAACCAACAACCCAAACGATTGTTTATTCGCATGAAAAAGAGTAGAAAAAAAAACAAGAAAACCCACGACAGAGTAAACTTAAGCTCGGCCTAATTCTTATAACAGTAAATGAACTCGTCTCTTGCCCAATAAACAGCGCGTATTAGAAGCCGTCGCATTAAGCCATCGCATGCTCATTCTAATTGCGATGCTCGTGCGCGATAAGCAAAGGAAGCCGCTGCGGTCTCTCGTAATACTCGTTCACTTGGCAAACACTCGCGCATTGTTCGTAGGCGAGCGCACGCTTGCGATTACGGTTATCGGATGGCAAAATCTTATTCCGCTTTCGCGGAGAATTTTCCAGAGACACATCGTCGTCGTCGTCATAGACGGTGATCAAAGTTGAACGTAATTTTTAATTGGCTTATCGTTGTGGGAGTGAAAGAGAGAGAGAGAGAGAAAGTGTGGGATGAGGATGATGAGTCGAGTGGACGTGCGAGGATGTTTTATAAATAAAATAAGGTGGATAATTGAAGGTAGATATTAATGAATTGTGTATTGGTTTTGTTTCAGGTAAGCACGTGTTATTTTTCTCCAGTCGGTTACTGTGTACTGATGGTGAGCCTTTTTTCTATTGATTAAGTGTACTAAAATGGTTACTGTTACTGCTGAACGAAAGTAAAAATTGATTTAAACTCCCTATTTTCAACTTGTATTAAAAAATAAAAATTCTTGTAACAATTAATAAAACCAAGGATTGCGAACTAGGCTAGCAATTGCAATGATTCATCCCGACTTAAAACAAAATCTAATTTGAAAATCTTCGCAATAAAAAAAAAATATCGAATTTTGGCCATACACTATCGATTTTATAATGCAATAGGATTAATGTAATATAGTTCCGAAGAGACTCGAATTCAATTTAGAATTATGTGACCCAGATTAAGCTTCGATGTCGCGCCGCAAATGCAGCTGCTGATCCTGATCTGACCCCAAAGTCATACGCCACCTAAACTCGTGGATTATACGCACGCGTGTGCACGTAAACAGTTGATAAAACAATTATCGCAACTACGTTGTTACGTGTATATATACGGAAAAAACTAAGCGCATAAGTTTGCGTGAGTGTTTGCACAATTGTTTCGACCGACACTGCATAAATTCAATGTTTGTCTTACAATGTCGCGATTCGTCAGACGCAAGACGTAACATAGCGTGTTGTTTTTTTTTTTTTTTTTTATTTTTTATTTGCGATGCAATTTTTGTTCTCTCTTGGGGATATAATTATTTGTTTTCTTATCCCCGCGCAGTATACATTTGATACGAAGCGATTATCACGTAAGTATGATTGATGTGACGAAATTGTTGCGACGAGGCAATTGTTCGCGTTATCGCTTAACCTATTAATGCATAAATAGCTCGTATATATATGTATATATATATATTTTTTTTTTTAATTTGCGATATCTTGTTCACGGAAATTGTAATTTATCATTGCTGCAAAAGTAACACATGTCAGGTTAAATTGAGTTTGATAATTTGTGATAAGCTGCTTTGATGATGCTACTTTTCAGTGTCAAATGAAGCTTATCAGCTAGTGCTTCACGGAATTGTTAAAAAAAAATTGAATCATTCTTGAAACTGCAGATCGATAACTAATTTTTTAACTCGGTTTGTCATGTTTGTTGTTTCTTTAACGGCAATTTTAACTTCATAAAAAATTTATCAATTCAATTGTAATTCTATTTTAAAACTTTGAAAAAGTACTTCAACAATATTTTAGTCCTAGTTTAACCAACGAAGAACGATATTTATTTAAATACCGTTCCGGTAAAAATTCATCAAATCCTAGACCACATTTCAGACACCACTTAAACTCATCCCCTAATTATTAGCCAGCAGCTGCTTTCCCTCCAAAAGTCTTAAAATTTTTTTACGAACTTCCGTTACGACCTGTACCGGCTTAACGTTCAAAAACTGCTCTCGAAAACAGTGTTTAGGGAAGCTCGCATACATAGCCGGTAATGCAGGAAACCATCAAGTCTCATACGCTCACTTACGCTCGCGCCTAAAAAGGACCTAAACCGAAGAGGCAGCCTCTCTCTCTCACTCTCGCATGCATAATTTTCGCGATAGACGCAGATATCCCACTCTCTCTCTCTCCCTCACGCGCTCGCGCCTGCGCTTGTTCTCTCTCTCTCTTGCTTCCTCTCGACTCGCCTGCAGGCCAGTCTTTTGTGCGAGCCCGAGAAGGCGGGAGCATATATACACCGCGTGTGTTGTAGTATATACTACGTTTTTTGCTCGCGAGTATGTGTGTGGGTTGCCACCCGTATATGTACAATCCGGGAGTTGTTCATTGACGAATTTCGTAATCGTGCTTGCTGCTGGTGTATATATAGAGTGATGATTGATAAATGCTGATGGAGAAAAGTAGATCAGTGAGAGTGTGATTGAGTTTAATTGCTAAGACAGCAGGTTGTGGTGGTAAAAATAAAAGGAACGAGATTAAAGATTCTAGGCATTTCTCTTACGAGGCGTGGAAGGTAATAGTTGGTTGTCGTTGGATTATTAGTAAGGTTAGGTGTAATACCGCAAATAGTGTACACCGCTGATGGCAGAGCTAATATTAGCGAGGAAATGGAACGTTTGGTCAAAAGTAAACGTTCAATTGGGTTACGGTATTATGATAATATATGTTGAACTAGTTTCTAACTAATTACTGACAATTTTCTACGCGAAACTTAGCCTAATGGTACATGTCAACATGTTGTCACATATCCCAATGCTGTTTGTGGAATTTTTTTTTTTTCATCGTTCACTTGTTAATATATTAAGTAATTAGAAGCATTAAAATTTAAACATTTAGATCAACTTCTAAAGCTAAGTCACTTGTTTCCCAACAGAATAGTCATTTGACTTCACCACTACAGTCAGCACTATTCGTTAATAGGTCAAAAAAGCAATGCAGACAAAACTGTAACTTTCGTTGTCCCCTTTGTCCGCAACCGCGCGTGCGCTAGAGTAAGAGAGAGAGGGAGAATAAAGCCATATAAAGACACTTTAACATCGTTATTATCGCGGTGATAAATGCGACTGCGTCGCGAACAGTGGAAGCGCGCTATAGTTTATGTCGATTTATTCACGCGTCGGCGGATAGCAGTAGGAATGTAAATCATTTTAATGGATTCCGGAAAAACGCGTGCGCATAGAAGTGCGGTGTAAACAATGTAAATTGAAAAATGTTCGTGAATCACACACAACTTGTTGTCGTCTTATTACTCGCTGCATTTATTTGCATACACACCGCGAAGTGAACGAAAATAAGGTAAACAGCATCCACGTGCAATAAATACACTTCGATCATGCCATTCACAGCGCCAAGTATGATAATGCGACTGGTGGAAGATGAGTGTGCAGTTCTGGGAACGGACGAGTGATTTAGGAAGTGGTACGCGTGTAGGTTCGTATAATGTACAGGAACGAGCGAACGGAACTCGCGCAGTGAGTTACAATCGTCCCGTGACAAAGTTCAATTCGCTAATTTTACACACTGAGGATTCCTGAAAATAGTCGACGACAGGATTGTATGTGGGTGTGACCTTGCGTCCAGTTCGCTGGTGCGCGGGTAGATCGAAGGATCGCGGACCGCTGACCCACTTTCCGAATTCCCCCCTCTACGAGTTGAGAGTGAGTGAGAGACTTTTTGTAAATTATGCACCTTAAATAACGTAATCCGACAGTTTCAGGCGTAAATACGCGGGTAACAAGGTTACCGTCCTAGATATAAACAAATGCATTCGTGCTCGGTTGGTTTCTCATCACTTTATTATGCATTTGGAACGTTCTCGATAGGTGATAAGATGTGTGTTCACCTCGGTCGTTTTCATTTTTGCGAGTTTTAAAATTTAGGATTGTAAACGTTCGAAAGAGATATCGCGCGACGTGTGTTATCCGCACCACATAGTCGTGTTATACGAGTGTCTTAAAACCGCGCGATACGACCTGGTCTCGTCTTTATGAAGGTGTAAAGTGACGTCATAAAGCGATAATACGAGCAGTTTCAACTTTTGTTATGAAAATGACATAGCCGACGGGGAACGCGTAAATCGTTTTACTTAAAAATGCCTCTAGTACGTTATTGTTGAACTGATTTTACCATGATTCTGTTTCCTGTTGTAAGGTTACTGACCTAGAAAATACAACTAAACCAATAAGCAATTCATAACTTTTCTCGCTAGCCTATCCACATCGATGAATCATCATTGCTCCGGCCTAGTCACCCACATTAATTACAAAGGAATTGTAATGTGGACTAGGGAACCGTAGAATTTTTCCACAATCTTTCATCTTCTGTATACACACATTCAATTTATTCAATTTCACCTCTGACCGTAGCCTCGACGAAAGCATTATCTGCCTCTTTTGCTTCTTCTGCGTCGTAGTCTTTGTCGCAGTCGTCTGCAATTGTGCATACATATCGAAAGCGTCACGCGCGAGATAAATCATCGCTTCTCGAATACTCGTTCTCATACGCATTCCGTTTGCCCCGATTGATCGATTTCTTTAGTGGCAGACGATTTTTACATGTCGTCGAAGGTATATAGGATTCGTCGTTTTTGAATGTCAGCTTGTGAATGAAAGAGGATTTGAATTGTTTGGATTTACATTTTATGAGGACCACTGTGAAACATTGATTATATCTTAAGATTAGATAAAGCAAAGTATTGTAAATAATTTTCACCAGATGTCTTGTCTGTATGTCAAAGACTATATTATCTTCAATGCTAAAAATGGTAGAGAAAACTGTATTTACTAAGAACTAATCTGCTTATGACAATCTTCATAACAAGTGACATTTCCATTTTTCTCAATCTCAAACAATCTCGTGTTTGTTATTTTCGGAATAACCTCTGAATGAATCATCGCATTAAAACAATTTAAGAATCATATTTCTAACATTTCGATGAAAATGCCATTCAGCGTCAGTTGCTATTCAGCAGAATGTAGCTTAATTAATCTCCGTATAATAGTTGACAAAAGGAGAACGTAACACTCAGAAGGAATTTAATTACTCATAAAGAGCATTCCAAGTTTAAATATAAACGCTTAGCTGGTTTATTTTGAGTCGTAGCTGCGTGAACACCAAGCCGAAGCTTGTGTATAATTACGACCACCGCGCGTTCTATAACTTACAATGACGCAAATATCATCGCGTATTTCCGCGCAGTAAAGAGAAATAATGCTCGACCGATAAAATTACTCTCCTCTTTCTCTTTCTCTCTCATTCCCTCGGACGACTTCCAGTGCACAATCGGCCAATCCTTCCGCCATTCAGCGCTGATTATCGCGTTGCGAAAATAACCAGTGCAAGCGCAGAATAAGAGGAGGAGGAGGAAGCTTTAAAGCCGACGTATTAATGCGCGCGATAAGATTAGTCGTGCGTGGAAGTGGATCGCGGAACGAGGAAAAAAAAGAAGCAAGCGATTTTCGCATGTACGTGTGTGCACGCACGTGTCGGAAGAGGGACACGACACGTTGTGACACCGCAGTCGCAGCGAGTTCGAAGTGTCTTTTGCTTCATTACAAGCGCGCTAGTAGTACACGTACCGGGTGGTCGTCATGTAGCATTCGAGAATATTTTCGGAAAATTCAGGGATTATAAAGTTAGGCAATACTGATTATAGTAACTATTTGCTTTTGAATGTAGAACTTTAGTGGCGAATGGTCAGGGGCTTTATTAAATTTGAGGTTGAAATGTTATTAGCGATAGAACAATGCGTTTTGTTCCCCAATTATGTTGGCTACGTGGAATTGTGGTTATTCGGGACGATGTTATCATTTGTATAACTGTATTACATGGAATTATTGTTTCGCTGATAATTAATATTACATGGTTACTTACCACAATAACCAGTTTACAATCTAATAATTGTTCGATAGCTTATATCAGACATTTCCAAAGCAGTTATTACAAAGGACGAGATTAAAAAAATAATTTAAAACTTTCCATGGAAATTATATTACTTCCTAGATAGTAAACAATATTCATTCATACATTAATCCCAATTATATCACACAACAAACTAATCTTCTAGGTCACAGAATCCAACAACTCTTCATAAAGAAAATCCACTTCGCGCGAGCCACCCGTTAGATGAGGGACACTAGCCTCGTGCGCACACTCGCTCGCTCTCGGGTTCGCTTACATTTACATTTAGAATTGCGAGCGTGTATAAGTCCCTCCGCTCACGAACGAGAAAGAGAGGAAGGGAGAGAGAGAGAGAGAGAGAGAGAGAGAAACATAGAAAGAGAAAGAGAGAACACGGCAAGAGAGCGAGAGAGACTCGATTCCGAGTAGCGTGTCTGGCATCTTCGCTCGGCGTGGGCTTGCGGCTGGCATGCATTATTCACGACCCCAGACACATGCGCTCACAGACACACACACACACACATATAGACATACCACCTCCACGCTTATCCGTTTTCCCTTTTCGCTTATCGGTGCGCTGAGCCTCTTTCTATCTCTTTCTTTCTCGCCATTTTCTTTAGCTCAAGCTTTTTCGTCCGTATACGTGTGTGGGTTCTATCCCTCGTCTAATTGCTCTATATAGTGTGTGTGTCTACGCGCGCTAGAGGCCCGTTAATTAATTCGATTTTATAGGGATTTATCTTGTTTGCTTGGGCACCCTTCCTGATTCGATTTGCGATTTCTCATTGTTCTTTCGATGCATGAAGGGCAAAAATGAAGGCGAACAACCAGAGGCAGTGTGAGATACATACTGACGCGGAATAAAGGAGCACTTAGAAGTGGAGTGGGTATAGTTAGGTTAGTGATGAAGGTTGGAAAGAGGAAACGTAAGGAATTTATGGTTGTTGAGGTTACACTGGTAAAATTCAAGGATGTCCTACTGGTTTTCTTCTAGAATAGCAGAATGGCACGAAATTTCTAGAAAATCCACCCAGACCCAGATAAAGCACGCATATCTGAAAGCTCTTGCGCATTCAAATGTAAGTCTCGCATTATCAGAGTAACCTCCAGGCAAGTAGGAAACGCGATGGCATGTAGGTCAGTCCAAAAGGAGGAAGAACCCGATAAAGACTCTCCACGAGATCATCGGTTGAATTATTGCTCCTCCTTCCGGTCGAATAATAACACTGTACGCCTCGACGTCGTCGTCGTATTCTCTCTCTCTCCCTCTCCTTCTTCAGTTAAATATAAAACCTCGTGTCCCTCTCTCATTGAATTATCCCCGACCATTCTAATTCGAACCCAATCGATCGATCTATCTCTATCATCTATACTCCTACGTACTCGCATGCCATTTTCGTCGTTCTCAACCGGTTCCCTCTCGTACACACACCCACGCACGCGAAAAGCACACGGCTAAAAGAAGAAGAAGTATAGTAATAGTAGTAGTAGAAAAAAACGCCACGCGAGCCAAGTCAAGGAGAGGAAAGCGCACGATTACGCAAGGTGAAAGTCAGGCGCTTCGTGACTTGGGATTTACGAGCGATATACATATACACACACATATATATACATGTAGACACCAGAGAGGCGAGAACCGGTTCTTCGCCGACGTGTCTAATCGCGCTCAGAGCGAACGAGAGAGAGAGAGAGAAGAAGCGTTACACTTAAGTGTCTCCTCGCTCTTTCTCTCGCCGATAGCCATCGGCTATATACCTGTATCGCTTCTGGTATGCGCCAGATGCGCGCGGATGCGGGAGATTCGGTTGCCGCTTGGCGTTTGTGTACGTCTGTGTGTGTGTGTGTGTGTGCAATAGGATACGACCACGACGATCTCGCGTTCACCTTGCGCGAGGAAGACGAGCAGCTACCGTTCTAGCTATCTATGTGTATGTGTTCTCTCTTTAGGTGTCGGATGTCTTGCAGTTGACTACGGGTGACGAGGATTTTCGTGGCCCAGATATATATATATGGGCAAGTCAGCTGGAACAGGGAGGGATAGGATTCACTGAAGTGATAGCAAGCGTAGGATCGTGTGAAATGAAGGAAATGGGTGTTGGTGTTCGGGTTAGAGGTTACAATTTGCTAGTAAAAATATAGTTAGTAGAAAACTTTGTTGGAGTTCGGTTAAAACAACTGAAAATTGTTATTTCAACTTTGTATATCCAGTTTAATGAAACTGTTTGAATAGTTTTACAGCAATATTTATATCTAATGATCAAATATCTACATAATCAAAGTTCACTGGTTTTGTAGGATTATCCAAAGATATTCTTTCTGAATCCAAACGACTAAATTAAATTAATAACCGCCAACATCAAAAGGCTCAGATAACTTTTCTTTTCATCAGTTCAACTCTCTTCCTCTACACCATCATACCCACACACATATATACACATGCATACAAACACTCTTGCTTCACGCCGCATAAGGATTCAGGCCGGTCCGCCCATAAATCGAGAATAACGACCGGTCGGATACCGCGCGGCAGCGGCAGTGGCGGTGGCGGCGGCAGCCATTAAATGCCGCTACACCCGAGGCTCTCTTCCTCGCGTTCCGCAATTATTCGCGGGATGCGTGTGTGTATATGTGCGTTCGCTTGCTCGTTCCTCCCCCGCTGCGACGTAATTGCGTGGCCCACAAATCGGCCGACCTTCGTTGGATGTTAGTCCCGCTTGTGCGGTGTTCCATCTTTTTGCACAGAGTTCGTGCACGCACCGTTTGTGTCATGGTTTTGTTGTGAGGTGAGAAAGAAAGATGACGAGGACGTGAGTGAGGTAGGGGATATTGGGTGTTCAGGTGTTGGTTTTTTGTTGGGATGGTATGGTTCAGCTGTTTCCTGGGTGGGATGAAATTGGTTGTTGTGGTGGTAGAAGGTTGTAGAGAAGGTGGAAAGGTAAAGAATTTGTTATGTGGACTGAGGATTAAAATCTACAATAGATATTAAAGATTGTTAAGAAACTGAACTATCAATTTTCGTTATAGTTTTTTAATTATCTTCTGACTTATGTTTAGTTAGCTTCCTTACATTGTTGCACTTTGGCTAAAAGTATAAATCAAATATCAGCTGAACAAACCACGAATAACTTCCAGTAATTCTTGTTCACAAAGAATTATCACCTTTGTAAACCATCAAGTTTACATCTCATCATCGAACTATTCACTTTCCCTTTCACCACAAAAAAAGAAAAATTCATCGTGTCTCATTCAAAGTCCATGCAACGCAGCCATCAATCTTTTTTCTCTCTCTCTCTATCTCTGTCGTCGATAAAAATTTCGATAGCCTCAAAAAAAAAGTGATACCCCGCAGACAGCAACAACCGCGCATCAATTTCGTCGCGAATCGATAGGCACATAGCCTTGGGTCTCTCTCTCTCTCCATCTCTCTCTGTCTATCTTTCAACGGCGTGGAATAAAAGAGGAATCGAGTGGAAGTTAAAATGGACTCTTTTTGCTCACGGCCCGATTTGTTCTTAGACGCGCAACGATAAAAGATCTCGGGGGGTGGCAAAAAATGTGGGTCGACGTTGTCGTTCGTGGTTGTCGTACACTACCGAGTGAGAGAGAGAGAGAAGATGAAAGGCAAATTACCGTGACCTTGATAAGTCGTGAGCTGGCGCGTTGAGATTACGTCGGAAGTAAAAAAGAGCCTTTGTCGTATTAAGTGCACCTTAGAAGCTGTTTTACACCTAAGGTAGTGGGTGTTTTTTTTTTCTTAAGCGAGATGGAGGAATATTGAATAAACGCGTCACGGGCGACGTAATCTCTTGTTGAGACGTGTTTTTGTAGGAGTGAGGTAAAATATTCAAGGGAATATAGTGGTTTGATGCAAAACTTACGATGATGTGATGAACGGAATTAAGAGAATTGGATTAAAATTATTAGATTCTAGTTTGAATGATTGCGGATTTTATGAAAAATAAATATATAAAGCTATGGAAGTTCATTTCAATATTTTATTATTTTACATGGGAAAAAAGTATTTAATTATTTTAATTTCCTAAAAATGTATTTCTGTATTTACCGCAATTTAAAAATAAAAAAAACATCGAAAAATAGTATTTCTCCGAATGAAACCAGTTATGTTCTATTTTCAATAAAGTGAAAAATACTTGCGCAACGAAATTCAAACAACATATATATGTTATTTCCAATAGAATCCTCATACCACTTGTTATTGCTAAATTACTAAAGCTTCGCAAAACCACTCCCGATGTTCATTATAAAAAAAAAACAAAAAACATCAAGAATTAAAGAAAAAAAAAACACAACGAAATCAACCAACAAACATCCAATTTCATCTCCTGATGCATACCTTGACTCTGCGCGATACGCACACGTGCGCAAGGCTTCGTCCCCGGGAAAATCGCACACGCCGACGGATTAACGGACGCACATTCAAGGGTACAATGTTTATGTCAACTCTCGTTTTCGCTCGGATACGCGTGTATTTGTAAATAAGTGAGGATGATGCGCGTGCAATCGGCTTGAGAGTTTCGAGGATTTCGATTAAATGGGTGGTTGAAAGAGGTTAGGTAATGCGTATGTTGAATTATTGGTGATGTATATCGGCGTTTAATTAGACTCGGATTTGAGTAAATTTAGTGGTAAATTTTAAATGTACATAATCTTTGAGCTTTGGAAATGTAGAGCAACTACGTTTTACTATAAATACAGAGTGTGGAAAAATTTCGCGCGCAGGAGCAACGGATAGAAATAAGTAATGAGAACATTCTTGAAATATTCACGCGCTAAAGTTTGCCTTTGATAAAGTTGGATCAATGACTACTTTAATGAATAACGCGCGGGGCCGGTGGTGAAGCTCTGAATTTCGAAGAATTTTGATTTACATTGTTTATCGCGATGTACGTGCAGCATTCCGCAGCCGGGAAAGTTTACAGGAAAGTTTTGTCGGTGCTTTCGATTATAAAGTTCGTTAGAGTTTGAGTTGGCGAACTTCTTTAATTAAGGCGTTTAAGGAAGAAAATAAAGTCTGCTTAAAATTTCATTTGGCTTCTGAGATAATGAAAAGTTATAATTTCACATAATATTTTAGATGAAATTGTTACAACTTTACCATTAGCTTTGTTTTATTTAAATAATCCATTTTCAACTTTATTAAAAAAAAAAGTCGATATGAACTTTAGCTCGGTGTGCCCATAACTACACATTTGATATGTTTGTAGAATGTTTCACGATAATTTAAACACATTTGATATGTTTGTAGAATGTTTCACGATAATTTAAACTATATACTCTACTGCAATCCATTTGAAATAACTGTAGGTATGAAAGTATTGAATGTATTATTTATAGTTGCTGAATTGTTTAAATCGTGTAAAGGATTGGAATGTCCATGTAAGTTTAACGACGATCAATAAAACATTATTCATTCATTACACTTCTATATAAAAGCTAAAGCTAACCTCAGTACAAAGACCTTCCCGTTAATTTATAACAACTACTAATCCATTATTTAAAAAAAAAAAAGAAAATATATAAAAACCTACTTTCCAAAAATCCATTTCTCAAACACTAAACCCGCGTTCACCTCCTCGCATAAAAACCACATACTCGCGTTCTCCCCGGATATAACCTCTCCCTCTCGTTCACGATAAAAGCCAGTTTTCCCTTCCAAGCTTATCGTAACTCGAGCACGTCGTTGCTGCTCTCTCTCTCTCTCTCTCTTGCGTCAGCGTAAATTTAGACGTGGGCGGACCGAAGATAGGCGAAATTCGAGCCGCGAAAACAGCAAGCAGTGGTAGTGGTAATGTGCTTGAAGGTTTTTAGAGAGGAGGTCCGAGAGATGAGTGGTTTTTAATGACTCGCCGAGTGAATTTTGTTGGAGTGTTTTGATGGATGGAGGTGAAGAGAGAGAGAGATAGAGAGAGAAAGAAAGGAATGTAGGTTAGAAGTGGCGAAGTATTGGTTTGAAGCTGAGGTGTGCGGTTATATAGTCGGTGGTGGATGATGGTGAGGTGTACAAAGTGGTTTTTGTGGGTTTGGGTAGCTTCGAAAGTAGTTTTTCACAAAATATATACGGTTATTTTGGTTTACTGTTATTTCCAACTCTTGCGCTTATTTTTTTTTCAAATCATCCTTATATTTTCAACTTTCACGTTATTGTGGTATATCGTTTTCACAAATTCTTCAACATTATTTCCAACCCAATCTATTCGACTTCACATTATACCTATTCCCAAAAAATTTTTAATCACGCTTCCCGTAACCTTAATTACCCGTACTTGCCGTAATCATATCTCTCCAGTTAAGAATCCAAAATACACACGTTCAAAAATAACTGGCACGCGCCAATTAAAACGCGAAAGTCTCGCGCTTGAAAATCCTCAATTACCATAAACACAATCTCGATTTTCTCTCCCCGTGCCGCATACACGCGAGCGCGCGCGAATAAAATGTGCGTGTCGCGCGAGCCGCTTGTGTAACCTTGTCTCTCTTTATTTTTACACGCCTACACACACATATATATATACACACACATACACACACACACACACACACACACACACACACACACACACACACACACACACACACA
>JAYJLV010039400.1:0-24065 GCA_036873485.1 Torymus texanus
AAATCTAACATATAAAACTAAAAATAAAAAAAATTTTCTAAAGTTTCGTTGCACTCCAACGATGCAAACTTCAAACGGATTAATTATTTTTAAGAATCTTCACAATTAGCTCTTCGACTATTTAAATTTTCCTCACTGCATAAACTTCAATATAGAAACGCATTTAAATAATAGTCAATTTCACTTTGAGAGAAATCTATTTAGCATGAAATCGATATGACAACCTATTTAAAGAAGTCTTCTGAATACTTTGCACATATCTCAAGAGGGACGAACGCATGAATCAGAAACTTTTCCGAGTTTCTTTGTTGGATTATCAGAACTTTTCTACTGAAAGAATATGCCCTCAAGTCCGACCGTATAAAATTTTTACTTTTCTGTATGAAATGTATCCATCTACTTTAACAAAAATATCTCCTAAAATTATACATTAAAACAATATAATTAAAAATCGAATAATGAAATGCTCTTAAAAAATGATTTCTCGTCTACCCCACTTTCCGCAAAACTCAAATAACACATTCACCCGCCACCTCTGAAATGCAAACGAACACGCGCGGGTAGAATTCATGAACTTTCCGAAGTAACAGGCAATTTCGCTAAAACTCATCCCCTTCCCCCATGCGGCCATTTGTTTTCAAGTGCCTTGGCTATTTACTTTGAGTTTTCTCCGTCACGCGTTTAAAAACCACGAGAGACGCGCGAGTTGTGCGCTATTTTTACGCGACAAGTTTCTTGGTGTATTGAGAAAGAAAAAAGCAAAGCGCGTCCGAGAGGATGGAGATTGGGTTAAGGAGCAACACGGGGCCTTAGTAAAAAGGCTATTAATGTTTTATAGATCCTCAGGCGCGATTTTAAAGATGGCTAGTGTTACAAATATGACAGTGAAAAAATATAGTTTATGGTAGATATGCTTTGATAGTATGCACATGTTGTTAAAAAGTTAGCGTATGAAAATGGAGGTGAAAATAAGCAAATTTGCTCTCGAACCATATAAATTATAAGCAAATCCGTTATAATATGATTAAAAAATTTTAACTGGAACTACAAAATCTTTCTTAATCCACATATACTTCAAATTGCTATCAAGTTTTTTAAAAAACACGTCTCATCGCAAACTTCACAAAAGAATCTCTTCTCTAAAAAAAATTTCTACCATCGTATTTCTGCCTCCCAAGTGCTTCACGTTAGCACATAATTAAAACGTTCCCAGTGCCCAATTACAGCCCCGAAAAATCTCGAAAAATGGCAATTCTATCGGACGGGCTCTAAACGACTTCGGTGTCGCCTCGTCGTTGTCCTCGGGGACGCCGAAAAAGGACGTAGCCTGGATTGCTCGCCTTTTGTGCGCGAGGTGTTCCGGTAACCGGGCCGAACGATTTTTCTCCGGCGAGGCGTTTCTTTGTTGAGAGGAGATAGTATACTTCGAGTGAAGAAGGTCCGAGGGGAATTTTGCAGTAGGAGGAAGTGATAGTCAAGCTTGAATGTTTAAAGGGTCGACGTCTAGGCGTAAGGCGAAAAGTACTGAATTGTTAAAAATGTTGCAGTAATTAGGAATCAGTTATCGAAATTCATATAGTACACGTATTTATAATACACGTATAATAGTGCCATAATTGTGAGATTTTGTAAAAATTTTTTATAAGAATTGATTGATTATACTTTAAAGGAATACAAAGTTTAATAAATTTTATAAAAATGGAAAATTTATTTTTATTAAAAAAAACTTTTAATATTGTTACGAAGTTTCTTTATTGAGATCTTGAATTATTTAAGGGAGAAAGAGAGAAAAGGCAAAGGCGGCGTTTTTACCAGTATAGGGAACACTTGTCGACGGCCGATGAGATCATCTACCCGATGCTACCCGGATTGAGCGATACGCGTGCTGGTAGGATGCAAGTCTGCTTACGTGACAATAAAAAGCTTAAAAATATCAAAGACAATTTCAAAGTTGAAAATTTAAAAAAAAAAATGTCATTGCGTTGAAACGACGAAAAATTCAATCTCTTTATTTTACATGGTATATTTGCACTCTCACTTGACTTAATACAATTTTTTAATTATAGTCTTAAAAGTGTAACTATAACTTTATTTCATTTTTATAAACCACAATTCGTTATAAACATAAAACGATCTTGAAATCTTTATACTTCTTTCATAACTTTTTAGAGAAATTTTATATTCAATATTTAAAGTTTCAAATAAAATGGACGTCACATAAAAATAAATTTTATGCTATACACCATCACAAATTCAAATTGTTAAAAAAAGCTTCAAAAAGAATAAATAATAATAAAAATGCAAAGTAACGTTGAACTGGGTGCTTAAAGGATCAAAATATTGTAAAATCAATGGAATTTTTAATTACAATTAACATTGTCCACGCTAGTTTTATGTTTCATAAAAGTTACGACTCAAAATGAAAAGCTGTTGAATTGAAACTCAAAATATTTCACGCTGAGTCGAGACTAGATGTGAAATCCATTCGTCCGGCGAAATTTAATTAAACGAAAACGTTTTTATTAAACTTCTAAAATTGAAATTTATCGGTTGTGAATATTTTTATCAGTTTCATTTTATATATTACGTAACCAATAATATCTTTAATTCCAATATTATGAAAATATTTTATGATTTAATTATAAATATTTTTTAATAATTTAATTTTTCAAGAAATATAATTTTACATAAAACAGTGATGAACATTTATGATTTTATTAAATTTAATGAAAATTATCAATTACAAATCTGTAATATAAATTTTATGGGTCTGAAGTTTGCAACGTTTGGACGCAACGAAATAATTTCTCACAAATAAATAAAACAGCTAAAAATTTTCACGATACAGGGAAATCTTTATTTCGATGTTGGGTTATGCTATAAAATGCTAAACACATGAGAAAATTCAAAATCTAACATATAAAACTAAAAATAAAAAAAATTTTCTAAAGTTTCGTTGCATTCCAACGATGCAAACTTCAAACTCATAGATATGTAACCGAAGCCTGAGTACCGACCGTGCTGTTTATACTTGGATTCGGTGTTTTCTAACAACCTCCTCCAATCTTTTCTTTTGCCTTAATTTTTTTTTTCTTTCTAATTCTATATATCTGATATCATCAATGAACTTTTCTCATCTCCTATTTTTTTTTAAATATATTTGGCGTTAATAATGCACATATTGAGATATTTTCGTGCGTTTTGATCGACTTCCGATTTTCCTTATTTTTTGTTTAAACTTCTCTATTTCCTTACTCAGCCTCTAGTGGCCACTAGACTCTAGTCCCTAGTGATTTTCTTATTTATGCTTGTTGAAAAATTAATATATTATAACTAAATAGTCGACCGGTAAACTTCAAACCGTCGGGTCCGCCAAGTATGTATGGTAGGACGGAGGACCACCCCAACAAGAGCAGTTCAAGACTGGTCATGTATTGTTCTCCTCAGATGCTCAATATACTAGAGAATATTTAAAATTGAGAAAGAATAATGGAAAAGAGTGATGTGCAGGTAAATATGTATTTGTAAGATCATATAATTAAAACAAGTGTATTCTTCAGGGCAGTGTTAAAAAATTAAGATATAAAATGCCATTTTGCGCCCGAGATACGGCAAGTATTACTATACCACTTAATTAAACTCACTTGCCTATCTATTATTGATTTCACTTCTTTCTTGTGTTTAATTTATAATAAATTAGAACTGTAGTATTATGTCAATCATTTAATTAATAATTACTTGCCTATCAATTATTGATTTCATTTCTTTCTTGTATTTAATTTGTAATGAACAATGTTTATTAGTTTATTTTAATGAAAAAACAGCTATATAAAGATCATGTAGAGAATTTATATTTATTTCTATAGTACGCTTATTGAGAATCTAGTTTTTAATAAATGTATGTGATTTACAAACATATCTTGTCATTCCGTATACTTTCGTAGAAAGCTTTTACTTGACTATTTTCTCGTATTTAAATTGTAATTACAATATGCGATTTTTCTTGTGAGAGAGAAAATCTTTTGCAATTACAATCTGTGATTCTTTTTCTTCTGAGAAAGAGAGAGAGAGAGTCGGCAGACTGCCATATTTCTTACTTTAAATTTTTAGTTAACCTTCTTCATACAGTAAGAAATTATTTAAAAAATCTTGAGGAAACCACGTGCTGATAAATGGCAGTTTTAATATTAGTGGAGATACTATGACTAATAAGTTTTCAGTTGTACTTATTAATATAAAATATTTTAATTTCAATTATAAAATATCAAATTAACTAGAATCTTTTTTGTAGAGAAAAAATAATCTTTAAATTTTTTGATTGGTGTTTTTTAATAAATTAAACATGGTTCATTTTATTTTAAAACAATAAAACTGAATTTATTTTTGAGCATAAAATATTTTGTAGACGTTATACTACACTGAATAGAATATTTGAATACTATCGACTCTACTAAAATGAAAAACTAAAAAATTAGTGTAGGATGCTGGAAGGAAAACTTAAAATTCAATGACCTCGATTTCGAATGTCAACATTAAGATTCCATTTTATACTGGGAAAAAAATAAATTTAAAAATTCATGATCGCATCAAATATAGAATATTCAATGGCGATGTTCTGTTCTCTGAATAATAAGTAGCTTGCTAAAAATACCGCAACAACAAAAATGCTGCCAGACCTGTACAATTCTTAACGTGTACCATTTTGTTGATAATAATCACTTTTGAGTGTACAAAAAAGACTATAGAACCAAAAAAAAAAGCATTTACAGCGTTGAAAAGGAAATGGAACGGTGTGAGTTGCAGCGAACGAAAGAGAAAGGCCGAAGGACGGGAGAAAGTGAGGGGTAATGAAGAGAAAAAAAAATAAGAAGGTACGAAAAGCCGAAGAAGAGGGGCCGTGATCGATCGATTTGGATGATGGTCTCGCGCAAAGAGAGAAAGAGAGAGAAATGACAGTGCCGTGACTCGACTCTTAAAGACGGGGTTGTGTGTTGCTTTTAAAATCGATAGAGGCTTTCTAAGCGACTAAATTGAGACTTGAACCTCTCTCTAATTTTACAGTTACGAATAAGTGCGAACAGAACTTTCGTTGTTGTCTTGATGAAAGTGTTTTGTTGATAAAAATAATTGTATATACTATAGACGACGAGTTACTTATGTACGTTTTATAATGTATGATAAACTTCTATAGTATATTGAGACTATGATGAGAAGATATTCTGAATATCTAATTGTAGGTGACACAAATAGAAACTTGAATATCTTATGTAGTTTAAATTAAAATTCATGTTGTTTTGGTGGAGGTTATCCATTCATATTGATGTACTTTCTATTATATTATTTAATAACATGAATTTTGTGGCATATGGATTTTGAGAGTAATTTCTTTCCTAAATCAATACTTTATACCTAGATATGCTAAAATCTCTATTAGATATTGTCAGAAAATTGTAACACTTCAAATTCTGAAAATTTACAATATAAAAACTATTTTCCACCAAAAATGAATCCATTTTAAGTATTTTCCGAGATTTATGTATGTCTGTACGTATGTATGTAATCAAGTTTCCAAATTACCTTAACGAATTTTTCATAGATCCAAACGAGCTTTGGCGCAGATACTCGTCTAATTATAAGTAACTGATAGTTCTCTGAGCCAAATTCATCGACAAATAAAAAAAAACGGCAGAGCAAATAAAAATTTGAGAAAATCGATTTTGGGACACACGGTGAACAAAATTAACTTTAAGTCAAAAATGTATTGGCAGCGGATTTTTTTTTATTTATCGTGAAACTAATAAAATGTTACATTTTTCGAAATGATTCGAAATGCAAATGATCTGAGAAGTGTGGTCGTGCCTATAATGTAAAAACCGAAATTTTTTACATAAACAGCGGGGGATTGGCGCGCGACCGCGCGTAGGGTACCCCCCCCCTCCCCCCCCAGTTAGATGAGGTATTCTTTTTTTCATTCATTACAATATTATATTCTATTCATTGTCTTGAGTAGATCAGTTGTTATATTAGTTGCACTTGATTTTATGTAAAATGTAAATTAACATCAATTCCCCACTTTCATCATGTTGATCTTTCAGGTCATTATCTTTTTATGAAAAGATACATTAAAAAGACAATTTTAAAATGATTTACAAATAAAAGAAACAAACCTCTACAAAATGATTAGCTGCCTAATCGAGTAATAAACTTTCGACTCGTCGAGACAATATGACCACACTGACGATAAAAAAAGTACCCTGAAAGACCTAACCTCCACCTCAGCAGCAACATCATCCCCGAGCAAAATGAATCTCCTGCGCATCATCAGATCGTACAGCCCACCCACAGCACACCTAAAAGCTCTGGCTCATCTCATCTCTCCTTCACCATCCACCTCGTCTGTGCGTATACGCATTGAACAATTCAACATCGCCGATGGCCTCGTCGATGACCAGCCCGATCGGTCGTTACTGGAAATGACGGACGATTGTATTCGCGGCGAGGATGAGGAGGAGGAGGAAGAAGATTATCAATAAAGTCGACGTCTCTTTTTCGTCGCGTCACGATTACGCGTGAGAGCGAGGAGAGGAGCGATAAGGCCCGGTAATGGGCCTACAATTAGAGGTTATTAAGCGCCGGGGAGTAAGAGAGAGAGAGAGAGAGAGCGCGTACTCGGTCGATAAAGTCACCGCGGGTAATTGACGAGTCGAGACTAGAGGATGAGGAAGTGCGCGTGATGGGGATCGTAGCATTTCTCTATAGCGCTGGATGATGGAGGAGGGGCTTGAATATGCGGATCCCGAGTTCAAGTGGATGAGAGAAGTGAAAGTGATCGACGGTGTGTATATGCGATGCAGGAACGCTCTTCCAAGTGTCTGTAGTAAAGAAGAAATGTTGGAGGGGAAAAGCCACGAGGAAGAAATGGACATTGGAAGAAGATGGAGGTGATGGTAATGTACCGGCTCGGTAGCTTAAGGATTGTATGGAATCTGGAGATCTAAGCATTACATTATACTAATTAATGATGCGGCATGAATTAAACCTGTTATGTTCTAGGACAATATTCTTACAGTCACTTCTTACAGGTGAACTTTTATTAAAAATATTTTAAGAAACATAGATGTCGGATCCCGATACCTTAACTGGCACAACATTAGGTTTCTTTGAATAAATTTATACAATTCAGTTCTCTTTTGTTATGAATACAATTTATTCTTTAAAATATGTCGAATTACCAGCCTTTTATAGGTAAGTGATGAATTAGAAAACGGTTTCGCGCAGTTCTTAAAATTCTAAACGAACCGTTCACCACAGAGTAATGAACTTTTTGGAGATCAATCATCGCAGGCTTCGTTTCGCTTTCTAGAGAAACCAGCATAATACTGTCAACCCCAATAAACTCACGTGTCTCAGTTCAGTATGCGAATCAACAACTGTGGGCCAGCTCACACGAAAAGAAAAAAAAAAGGTCAGCATCCGTGACTTGGAACAAAAAGGAGAGCGAACGCGGGTCTTGAAAAAAAAGTGCCAAGGTCAAGGTGGCGCGTATACATATAACCTCGTTCTCTCATCAAAACCGAAAGTAACGTTGCCGTTTGCTACAGCTCAAGAGACTCAATTAGGCTCTCCTCTCGTTTCTCGGTCAGCACGCATAAATGTTTGATAAAACAAATGGCTCTCTCGAAAGTTTATCGAAAGCGTGCGCACACGATGGTGGTTTCGTTTTCCCGAGAGGTGAAAGTTGTCCTCTCGACGAGAGAGAGAGAGAGAGAGAGAGCCACGCTCTCTTTGTGGGTTAGCTGAGAGTTTGCAGAAACACATACGAGCGAACGTACATATATATATATATATATGCGTGTGTGTATGTGTGTGTAAATATATATACACACACACATATGTACGAATATGGCCAATCATTTTAAGTAGTCGAAATTTCGGAAGTGGAACGGTTTGCCTCGCGGCGTATAGGCGAACGCGCGCTGCGTTGACCTACTGAGCGAAAGGATCAGGCTCGCACTCGTTCTCGTCGTGGTTCTCATTCGTTTACCTTTCGTGCTGTGCAAGTAAAGGGATTGGGTTATATTTTTCAAAATTTAATTTTTGTTATTGCTTTTTATTTATTCGAAGAAATATACCTTTCTTTTAAAGTCATTGTATTTACGTATATTATACACATTATGATGTATTAGAAAATACATATTTTTACACACACACACACGCACACACACAAATCTTTGGAAAATACCATGTATTGAATTATTGTAAGTGAAAAAAGAGAAGAAGAGTAAGTAATCTTTTTTAACTATCAATTAAATTAATTATACCATTAATACTTTTATATATAGATCAAAACAATCATAATATACATTTCTAATTTATATTATAAATACAATTTAAAAACCTGCGCATTATTTGTAAAATGGTTAGTATTTCTTCCAAATAAGATATCTACAGAGACTCATTTATTCAGTAACCGGAAAGCAATGCAACTCTTCTCGGTGAAAACCGATTCGCCCAATTGAAAAGCTTCCCCTTCTTGGTCACAGAAGTTCGCGAAACAAACGATCGCGCGTGTACACCTTAAATCTTACCGAGGCTATTAGTCGTCGTCCCGCAAGAGTTCACTGTTGTCTTACGTGAAACTCTTATGCTGGAATGGCGCAACACGGGGAAACTTATTGAGCATCCAAAGTTTCGGAATGTATACGATACATTTTTCGAAAAATATTAGTAAAGGTTTTTAAGTATTTTCATTTTAAAAAGTTCCAAACGAGGATTTGATGATATTGGGTATAGATTGTATTTTCTGCTGGTATTTGGAAAGTGTGTTCAGAAAATTAACGGTCGAACTAAGCGAAATGTTAGTGTATAAAATTGAAGTTTTGCTAAAACTGTAAGAGTATTTGAATAAGGAACTAAAAAATACAAACGAAAGTAAAAAAAAAACTACTTGTATAAGATACAAAGGAATTAACATCTCTTCTCTTTTATGTGTTTGTAACGTTCGAAATTTATACAGTTACAAACCATATAATTATATAGTCAAATCACCTGCAAGACCATAATAAAAATAATATACTAAAAGTACTCGAATATTTGTAATCGGATTATTTCGAATCTAAATATACTTTTCAAGCTCATTTAATAGAATTACCTTTTAAACACTGAAAACTGACTCAATTCCGAGCGGCAACAAATTTGCAAATTCAAATACCCTGGCTTGCGACGAATGAAAATTAATTACGCTAAAAGCAGAAGCGAAACTCGCCCCGAGATAAATATTGTCGCGAGAGCGGAACAACGACAACGAGAAAGAGAGAGAGAGAGAGAATTTAAGACGGGAAAACAGGTTTCGGAGGGGGGAGACAGGAGGAGAAGTTGCCCCCGATAAAGAGTTTATGCACTTTGTTTCTCCGTCGCCACGGCGTCTCCACGAGTAAATACAACACAGTGCTGTAACTCAATTTTCCGCAAGAGGCGAAGAGGGAAACGAAAAAGACTTCGTTGCGCCGATCGCTCGCAGGGATTACTTGTTATTCCACGCGTTCCTTCAGTCACCCGCATCCGGACGACAGTACCGTTCCGACCCCTTCCGACGTAAGTGCGTATACGGGAATTCATAAGTCGCGTGTTTACGCGCGATTAGCGTCCCGCTGTGGGAATGAAGTCGTCGTCGTCAGGGTGGACGACGTGACGTTGGTCACGAAGTCGTCGGTTCGTTTCCGGTTCGACCAAAGGATATGCAAGCGGCGCGCAGTGCAGTCTGCAACGTTTGAAATTTACGGTGTCCGTGACCGAATTTTTTTCTTTTTATTTTAAATTGGATGTGCGGCTATACCTTTTTACTGGAGAATCGAGTTTTTGAATTTGGATTAGAAGCACGCAGGACTAGTATTAAAAATAGCTGAATTATAAATGAAATAAAATTTAATTTACCGTATAACAATTGTAGGGTATTAAAAATGTCAAATATTTTCTATATCATTTTCAAAACAAATATTATGGGTTTGATAAAATTTTAATTGTATTTTAAAACACAGATGCTTTTTCATTAGTCTGAAGTTTGTATCGTTGGAATGCAACGAAATAACATTTTATAAAATTAATTAAAATTTTCACTAAACCTTTGTTAAATCGTTAATTGATACTAGAAATGAATTATTTTTTTTATTTTGTACTTTAACGTTGCAAACTTCAGACCCATGCTTTTTGCCTTTTTATTGCTGGTTTGCAATAATGAAAATCTTAAGGAATCTTCAATGCTAACAAATATTTGTTATACTTTTAATTATATTATTAAAATGAAAAACATGCTATTATCAAACGTTTACACGTAAGTTTTATTATTACAAATAGAACTTGAAAATAATATATTCAACGGAATAAGTAACTCCCACGTAGTATCACCGGTACGCGATAGAAAATATTATTTCCAGCAGCATAATAAAATCGCAGCCGGTCAAACGCACTCATATATATTCAGCAACCGTATTCTCAAAATAACCCAAGAAGTCGATAATAATACGTACTCGAATACTAATCAACACACGTTTATACATTCAATCCACATGTCACTCCTACGAAATACATATAATATTTACACCACCGTAACAGTTAACGGCCAACCTAATCATTTCAATCACGCACTTAAATATATATATATATACACACACAGACACATACATAGCATCGAAACCTACCCCGAAACTATAGAACCACACGTCGCTTGTTCCTAGTATTATACTCGTTCATACGCTGTAATACCTCAAGATGCTCACTCGCACCAATTTGCATTCACAGCCGTCGGCCGGTTGTAAACACACGTCGTACGCACGCACGCACACACACTTGTAGGGATAATAATGCGGGGAAGTCGAGACGACGAGGATCTACAATAGGTTCTGTGGTCTCGAGAAGGAGGGGAGAAACTCGTTGAGAGTCAAGACGATGGTTGACGATGGCCTCAAGGAAGAAAAGGATTGAGAGATTGCCTCCGAGCTCTTGGCGCGTGACAGATTCCAAGTTGCTGTCGTCCGACCTGTGATAGGCTTTTCCGGGACTTGAGTACTTTCGTATATATCATGGAAAAAGGATCAGATACACGTGCACGATGTATGCGTAGAGCTGACGGAATTTCGATGACGAACGATACGTAGGAAAAAAATTAAAGGGAAAAACGAAATAGTTGTCGAATCGTGTATGTCCGTTGCAATGATGATCGTTTCGTTGCTTATTTAACTTCCCCTTACGTCTCCGTTATTACTTTTTTTTTCTTCGCGACAGAAACGGTTCTCCTTTTACTGGTGTTATTGTGTATGAGAACCGGGCGGAAGGTAGGAAGAAAAAAACGTTAGAGACGACATCTGCTTCGAATGGCCGATGCACGAGCGAACGTATTTCAAGCAAGTGGAATCCGCTTGGATCGAAAGGAAGTTAATGTGCTAGTTATTTAAATAAGTAGACTGAAAAAAATTTGATAAACACAATAATGATTATTTCATTGATTTAATCAAATATGTGTTCGATTTAAATTAATATTTTTATTTCAATGAAAATTATTTGATTTACCATACTCAAATATACGAGTTTAATTAGTCAATTAAAAATTTTTTCTCAATAAATTTCTGGTTATATACTTCAATAAATTATAGAACATATATGCTGTTAAATTATTATTATAATGTTTGTGAAAGTACGTTTGAAGCCTAATATGTAATTCAGAACGTGTTAATTTGACACCACGACAGTTGCAGTGAATTATTTTTATTCGGCTGCCACCGGTGATTCAGAATAAATCACAGAATCGATTTTCATCGCAAGTGTAAGGCATGAATCACTTTCTCCGTAAGAAGGCGGTGACAAGGTAACGCGGGCATTGAATCTTAATTAAAATTATACATTATTGCTATACTTTTATTTATAAAGGATTTATTTTAATATTATAAGTTATAGATAATTTGAATTTCTATTTTCAAGACTTGTTTCAATAACATTAATCATATTAAAATATACTTTGTTACAGTTTGAAAATAATATTAAAAATTCCGACTATATATTGTTAGAACCAATTATCCTGGTAGAAATTTGTCTATTAAAAATAGGGCAAAATCTCAATAAATGGCCAAGAGAAATGACTAATTATTGGCTCCCGGTGAAACGCTTTTTCTGACATTATTTGTCTATTTAATAGATTGGGAGTAACATAACCTAAATTTCGAATTTTCGGTCTAAGTTTTCTTAGAAACTTGGCGTTGACGTAGGTGAAATACAACAATATCTACAAGTTTAGGAAAATATAATCAATATACGGAGACTAAAAAATAATTTTCAGAACTTATTTCATAAATATTCAGTAAAATTTATTTATTGCCATTTGATTCTGTCTCTCTCATACTCTTCGTCATAAATATAAGCTTTTTCTTAGCCATTTTTTGACTCATTGTAATCGTCAACTTTAGTACCTTGAAAATCGCCAAGAACAAACTTGAGCTGATCATCAAAACAGCCACTCCATTTTTTGATCTATTTAATATTCGAATAATGTGAAAAAACGTTTCACCGGGAGCTAAAACCTAGACAAGAAAAGTACCTATTTTATGACCAAGTCTAGAATAAATACTCAATTAGTGGGTAAAAAATGTTTTGAATTTCCACCAGGGTAATTTTGTATAAAATTTAGAAAATATTAAAATACTATTCTCTATTGTAAATTCAATACACTTAAAAGACCTCGTACCAACTGTTGAAAAACAGGCTTATATAAACAGAATCTTTCAGAATAAAAGATAGAATATATAAACACTAGTAAAGTAAAACTATATGCAAGTATATACGAATGAAGTTGACATGTCGTACATAAAATTTACCGCTAGGCACAGTCCACAACCATCAAATTACCACTGCGACGCTCGTTAAATCACAAAAAGCCTGCGCCCGAATCTAAAAAAAATGCGATTAAAATTAGACAGACCGCGTCGCGCTCGCACGCCGTTGTAATAACCGCTCGCACCTTTTCTAACCTGACCCATAAGTCTTCACATAGACGCCGTATACACGTTAGAGAAAGTTCGAGGTTTTGCGGCGTGCTCGTACGCGAGTCCCGCTTAACCTTTTACCAGCGTATACTTTTTCGTGCTAACCGTCGCTACGGCCAATTTCGAATTTCAAATCCGCGATCGCTTGCGAGGGATAAGAACGTTGCGCAACGTGTATTATAGACAGGGTTGTGGTGTTTATCCGTGCGGTAAGTTTTGGATTTTGCAACATCGTGGTGCGATAGGTTTGTAGGTGGAAGTTGGAAAAATGAAGGTAATAATTCGGTTTTTGTGAATATGAATGAAAGTATTTTGAATGAGAGGTTTGTAAATTATTTATTGATGCTTGAGTGTTACATGTAGAAATATTGTGTAGGGGAGAAAATCGGATCTTTGATCTCTTGTAAAATCTACGAGGAACTATTGTTGGCATTTCGATGCCAATGAATAACAATACAACGAATTCGCTATTGTTGATACAGTAACGCTGGAGTTTTAATTTTTGTCATAGTATTTTTATAATTTTGTATAAACTTTACTGACGCTGTGATATTTCGTTTCGACAGTCATAACAATTATATGAGTCTGAAGTTTGCAACGTTGGAATGTAATGAAATAAAGAAAAATTTGATTTTACTTCAAAGTTATATTGATTAATTTTAATTTCGCCTGAATATTGTGTGTATTATAGTATAAAATAACTTTATGACAAAGGTTTAGATAAAATTTTTTACTGTCTAGTAACTTTAATTAATTGTAAAAAATTATTTCGTTGCATTCCAACGATGCAAACTTCAGACCTATACAATTATTAAGTATAAATACTTACAAAAATCATAAAAATTACCATTTAATAAGTAAACATCACAAACTACGAGTGCATCCCACTATAGAAAACAGTTTCAACAATTTTACAAGGCTTACAGATAATTTCTTCATCACTGAAATTTCCATATAATACTTTAATAAATCCCTTCATCCAAACCAGTCGGTCGATCGTCCACGGCGTGTCGAATCGCGACACGGTCGTCCTTAATTCGCTCAAGGATCGCGAAACGAGCACGGAAGTGCAGCGACTACGCGACAGCTGACACTTTCCCACGTCCGCAAGATCCGCGAGTGGAAAAATGGACGACAGCATCAGCGAAAGCGAAAGATATAGCATGGACGTCGTGTAAGTTTCGAGAAATTCAAGAATCAGTATATAAGTGCAAGGGATACGTATTGGAAATCGTTTACAATGCAGTGATAATGTTTTGAGTGTTTGTTGTAGTATATCATTAATTGTGTTAGCCTATAAAATTTATAGTATAAAAGTAAATGTATGTAGCTTACTGTGACATTGAACAATACTAGAAAATTAACATAATAATGAATAGTAGATTACTAAATAAGAAAAAAAAGTTTTTTTGTTAAGGTTGTGTAAATCTAACAAATATTTCTAAACTTTACAGCCTCCATCGTGTTTTGTATCCTCAAAACGACTGGATTTGATCTGCTCAATCGATGATCTACAAATCACAAGGAGTTACACGTGTGAATGCGGAAGAGTGTCGATAATATCTTGAAATGATTTTCAACGAAGATGATAACAACGTTAGTAAGTAAGAGACAAGTAATTATATTGTTAACAATTTAATTACATTCGACGATGAAGAGTACATTACATTTTTTACAGCGTTAAAAGTAATAGAACAGAAATTAAAATTTAGTGAAAATTAAATGATATATGTATTAATATATGTATGACGAAGTTTGACGAAATTTCAATACGAGATACTGGAAAATACATTTGGTATAGCAATTTTTCATTATATGTATTTTAGAAATTCATGATTATGAAATATTTTGCACAATCCTTTTACATATTCAACATTACATATTTATGCACCCTGAAAATTCATATAATATCCTCTATATTAAAATTAAAGTGAACCTCAATTTGAAGAAAAGAATTTATAATATGAGGCTGTTTTTTTAAATAAATATTTAAAAGTGTATTTTACTTTAGAAAATATTAACGTTAATTAGATTACGAGAAAACAAACAGTGAAGATCCGTCATATATCATGTATGTTCTAATAACAACTAACGACATATTTAACCGTTTATTATTATTATTTTACTCGATTCTTACAAACAATACATTCTGTAACTATTCAAACGTAAAGACGGGCGAACAAAGACAAGATACAGCCCGAAAAGGAAGAAAAAAATCCTATTCCCCTGCCGGCCAAACGAAATTGAAAAATCTGCCGCAGCGTCTCTTATCTCGCGCCTCCAGATTTGCGCGACAATTCGCTTTCGCGATCGTCGATACTTGCTTGTATCATACGCGCGCCAATACGACGGGTTTTTGGTATTCCCTCAGGGTGGAGTGTGGAACTACCCTTGCGGGAGATTGCGATTGGCCGAGAATCCGAATTTCGTAGATTGTAAAGAGCAGCCAGGTTTTCGAAGCAATTATAGTTTAGTGCTGTACATAATATGTATGTTAACATATTATTATGTGAAGTGAACATACAAATTTAGATGCTTAATGAGGATGTTGAGTTGACAGTTGCGGTTATTTATTTTCGATCGATGAAATTCTGTATAGAGCTAGATTAGTGTATAAAAAGCTTTGGCCAAGGTTTTCCACAATTTTATCGTTTCCAAAGGAAGAAACGGAAATTGTAGAACTATTAGAACTATTTGTGTACTGTTTGAGATAGTAGACTAAATTTTAGACTATTACTTAACTTTTTTCAAAATATACAAGTAAGATTAGGGGGACTTTTAAATAAATTAATGAATACAAAAAGACGTATTTAATCTCGAGTCAAATTAGCTTGTGTGTGAAATTATTTATTGATAATAAAAATGAATTAATTTATACGAGTTAGAATTCATTAATGTACATTTATTTATGCAGCTTCCATTACAAAGTATACCTTGAGAATAAACAAGAAGTGAATAATGCACAAATTTTTACTAGTAGGGTCGCCATAGAACTTCCTTAAAATTTAAATATGCTGATGATGAAATAATTTCGTTTTATTAATAATATTGTTATACATTTTTTTAAAAACGTTTATCGTGATTATAGAGCATATTTTGCCAGACAATATTATTTTTAGGAATTACTATATAAAATTAAAAAGTTTAATTATTGTATAGCATACAGAGATTTACAGATCCTTTTCATTATTTCTTATAATTTTTATTTATTTAGTTACGATTTCTTTTAAGTCTAATTACAAATAATGTGAGTACCCAGAGAATTGCGCATATAATGGAATAAATTGTTTACAGGAATGATAAATAATTATAATAAAGAAAATGATACAATAACTAATATTTTCAACTTTTATCGCTTTTATTTATTTTTATCTCGATATGGATGTTTTTTTTATGCATAAATTTTGAAAATGTAATTAAAGCTAGTACATAATATCAAAATTCATTATTGATGGAGTGTAAATTAATTTTCTTATTAATAAATAACATATACCTAATTAATATATTTACAATGAGTTCCAATAATTCAATGTATAATACAGATTAAATATAATTAGTTGAAATGGTACATCTGATAAAATAGTACGAGTGGCGACATCTTAGAGGAAAGTTTAAAAGCAGAACACAGAAATCACGTTGATATGGTAGGAGATAGCTTTACCTACTCATATTCAAAAAATCAATAACAAAAAAGATGTATTTTTCTTAGATTGAAGTGTGAAAAAAATGTTCTACACAAAACATAGAAAAAAATTTAGCTAGTATGATTCATGAAGCAACAGAATTAATTATTTTAAAACATGTAAATTTAAAATTTCCCCATAATGATATAAATGAAGCAGTTTACCAATCTCTATTTGTCAAATATATTAGTTTAAAAATAATTCAATAAGTTATCCAATAATTCTTAAATTTATAATCCATTTAAGTTTATTAAATATTAAGTTTTTATAAGAATAAGGGTAATGTTAATATTGTCTACAAAAATATAGCTTTCTAGTAAAAAATTTGATTTATAATACAACTATAAATTATATTTACAACTGAAAAAGAGAATTAGATTCAGTTTTTTTTTTTTATATCAGACAAATAAATCGTTATAAAAGATTGTAGAATAATTTTGAAAAAATTGTATAATTCTATATAAAAATTACATAGATCACAAGTTTACATTATTAAATACAAAAAATAATTTTTGGTCTATATTTGAAGTTATAAAACACATATTTACTTAAACTTTTATTTTGATAGTATTACATACTTTAGAGCCTTCAAACATAACAGATATTAATATGAGTTTTGGATAAAATTTTTATTATTTAAATTTTATTCCATTTTAATCATCAAAACTTTGTCCATATACATAGCATTAATTGATGAGTGTATAGAAATATACAACGAATAGTAAAATAGCAAATTTTAAATACTAAGAACGAAAAAAAAAAGCAAAAGAAACTTCTCTATATTAAATGAAGTATTATGAGGTCTAAATTGACAAAAGATATTTATATGTAGCTTACCTTGTAAGTTGTCCAGCATATACGACAGCAGCTTGTGGGTCCCTGATGGTTCTCCGTACAATGCCATAACCTCCTTGCTGAGTGGGTTGCCATGAAGTCCTAGCACTTGTAACTGGAATAACTTTCCTAATTCATATGGTAAAACACGAAGGAAATTTTGGTTCAACAGTAACTCCCTAAAATAAAAATAAAACAAAATGTAAGATCTTTCAATTAATTATATATATCATAAATATCATAAGCATATATTATGAAATATCGATGTATAGCATGATTAATTTTAAAATAAATTGTATCCTTATTTTTATAGTTTCAATCTACTATAAATATAAGACAAATTTAGATTAATACTTTGTATTTAATCAACTTTAATCAAGTCTTTAAATAATGTCTATGTACCCAAATTAATTATTTTAATTTAATATAAAATTTTGTATTACTATCACTTTATGAACTCTTTGATAACTAACATGTTATATTTATATATGAAATTTATTTTATTTGATTATTTACATTTATAGGTTATTGCATTATAAAATTCAATTAATTTAATAAGATATTTAACCAGATAAATGTAAAATAACCTATATATGATTTATGAATCTTAGTTTTTAACAGACGCTCTAAGAACAAAAAAGTGTTGCCTAAATCATAATATAAGAACAGTCGAAGTTTACTATACTAAAAAAAAGGTTAATCAAATATTTTAAGATATCACCATAGAAATCAATCAACTTATTAATTAATATTATTGAACTTCATAAAATTGCTAAGACTCTAGATCTTATGCATAAATTTTTTTAGAGAGACTATTCGAGAAAAAATTAATGTATTTTTTTTTTAATGAAAACATATAAGAATGTTAAAAATAGACATTCTTTCTAGAATATTTTACTTTTTGTCATACAAATGTGTAACATTTTTGAATAAGCCAATGTCATTATAAAATTCTATTTTGTTTTTGGTACACTGAATAATTCTAATTTCATGTTAATAATTTACACTTTGAAATATTCACAGTAAATTATAATTGACAAATTTAAAAGTTTGATAAGTGTCAAAAATAACCTGTAGTTTAAAATTTTTCATGCTTTACATCAATCTTCATATAATTATACACCAATCAGCTAACACTAAGAAAGCAAGGATCCGTGATAATGACCTAAGGTAGATGAGGTCTCCTAGTTCAGCAGGTAAACTGCGAAGCTTGTTGCTACTAAGATCAAGTGCTCTCAAATTGGCCAAACGACCGATTTCGCCTGGTATCCTTTGCAAGCTGTTATCATTGAGATATAATGCAGTCAGATGGGTTAACTGCCATAGGTTTGGGCTTAAATTTCTTATGCTGCCTGTTATCTCCAACTCCGGCCAATAAGATTTCTTGCCAGAGTTTGCGTCTTCCGTTGACATGATAGTATGTGTACGGCGCGGGTTGATGCTTTCATATTTGTCCTTGTGATTTCGGGACATCCTAAATCCTAAAATATCAAATAACATGATCAGAAGAATTCATTTTCAATAAAATTTTGTAATATCTAAAAGAAAAAAACACTGAAATAAATAAATATAGAGAGACAGGACTCTTACCTTACCAATTAAAACTCAACTTTGTTTACAGTGCATTAAATGATTAAATGAGCGAAAAATTATTAAAGCAAAATAATTACAAACATAATTTCTCTCAATAAATGCATTTTTGGAGTAATACACATTCTATTGTGCTTTATCAGTGTTTAATGAAAAACTAACCTATGTGAACAACAACAGAGTGTTTGGGACAGGTAGCACAGAGGAATTCTGCAGCGGAGACAAGGATTGGTTTCAGGTGTGAGATTTCTCTCTGCACAAGGCATTCTGCACACAGGAGCATTGCGCAAGGAGCCATGTTAGGATTGGGAGGCAGGAGCAAATCCGCATATCATTCGCAAGCGCTGTCCTTTGATCACAGCGTTTTTGAGAGGTACGCTCAATTCATAACTGGGAAGAGGAAGAATACTCCAGAATTAAGGTTGGCTCTGGCTCGTGAGGGTAAACAATAACAATTTATAGGTCAGTGAACCTCTTTTGCCATGGATGACCTTGTTCGAACCCCAGTGCGAATGCATCAAAACAAAGTCTGATAAAAGCCTGCTGTCGGTGATTGATAAAAGTGTATCAGCAGGTCACTCCAGTGAAACAGTGCTCAGGTAGAACTTGCTCTGGCATCCAGGGCAAAAGAGCTTCGCTGGCTGTAGTTGGATAGCATCCTGCGGGACGCCGGCATCATCATCTCTTGCTCGCTCTCGCGCACATACGCACCTTCATCTACCTCTCGGTCGTGGGAGCTGTCTTCTCTCTCTCTCTCTTGGTCCGGCGCGAGGGTAACCACCACGACTTCTAGTACAAACTCCGAAACGAGGCACCACGACGACGGGGTCGAGGGCGATCCTACGAGATTTTCTCTCTCTCTTTCTCACACTCTCTTCTTTTTCTTTTTCTATCTTTCTCACCTCTCGACGACGACGATGGGCCTCACTCACACACACACACACGCGCGCGCGCGCTCCAAACGATTTGTGTATATCCTCGCACCCGGGCGACTTGATACACGCACGAATTATACACACGACACACGGCCCGCACTGTACGATTATCCTCTCTTTGCGCGCACTCTCTTTCCTTCTCTCTCTCCGTTTTCTGTCTTTCTCCTTCTCTCTCTCTCTCTCTTTTCTCTCCGTCTCGCGCGTATAAACAAAACTCTCTCGTTCGCTCGCCCGACGACCGACGACCGACGACGGCTACGCTCCGGCGGCGCACTCCATTTATCTCTCTCTCTCTCTCTCTCTCAACGCGCGGCTCTCTCTCTCTCTACTGTGTATACATATATACATATATATATATATATACGATATAGATACTCGCGTGTACGTGCGTGTGGCGATCGCGAAGTTGGCCGCGAGAGCCGCGTCGCGTCGAGCGATTGGTCGGCACCAGCAGCCGACGCGCGCGCGATAGTAGCGAGAGAGAAAGAAAGAGCGAGAAAGAGAGAGAGAGAGAAAGAGAGAATGATTGCTGCGTCAGCTGACGGTCTCAGACGGCTATGGTGCGCGCAAGTCGAATTACATGCATATATAACGCGGTTTGTGATGATGGTAGCGGAGATCTTAGGAGTGATGGAGGAAAGAAAATGATCAGTTGACCGGTGTCAATTTGGAAGAATTGATCGTTAATAATTATACGCGGTTAATGGTTCGAACAATTAGTTATAACTTATAAAAAGTGGTTTCCGATAAGTTTCAAATGATAATGATATTTTAGGCAACAGAAAATAGTAAATGTGCAAAAATAAAATTTATAGAATAATAATGGATTTGCGTTCACCATTTGGACGAATTAATCACGATAAAATACTTGAGGCACGGATTTCAATGTACAGGTGTATACAATTTGCGTTGCTTTACTGAAACTGTATTAATTATTCTCATATAATTTACGTTTTAAGTTAACTGGCATACATTTTTATAACTTTTTATAAGGCTTTCAAAAAATAATTTGATGAATACAAAATATTTATTTAAAAACTGGCATTCGATTCCAGCGAATCTAACTTTCTATACATATAACAACATAATGACAGGATTTTATTCAATAATATGTAATATAAATATGTGAGTATATTTTTTTTGATAATTAGTATATTACCCACTATGGCCAGTAAAATAAAAAATGTCTCAGATCACATATAATTGTCGGCTGATACGAAGCTATTTTCACCCGCCGGGCCGAAAATACCACATTCCCTCCCGGCGCAAAAACGGGAATATATATGCTGGCATTTTCAGCCTCGGTAGGAGGAAAAATAGTACATACTATATATAGTTCAGAGGCTGATAATACATTTCGTGGACGTCTTATAGGTTCCTAGCTAAACCAAAGTCTTGTAAGAGTGTATAGAGCGAGTCGTTTAATTCTGGACCCGAAGCCTCTATATGGTCGGTAAAGAGTTGTGCGATGGGCAATAAAGGATGTAATGTCTACGGCTGTCGCGCAGTAGCGCTTACGGAAAGCAAGTAGAAAAAGAAATCTTTATAAAAGGCATGTCATTAACTATTAACGAATCGACATTTGAATATGGACAAACAAATATTTCTTAATATAGTTAAAGAAATTCATTAACAGTTAAGAAACCACTCGTTTAACATTTTTTCTTATATTAAAGTCATGGTTCCTTAACTATTAAGACACATTCTTTGGGCTGCGAAATGGAAGGAAAAATAATATTCCATCATAAAAACCTTGCTAGAAATTCATCTACATAAAATGGTCAAGAAGTTAGAAAACAATGGCTATGATGAAACGATTTTTCGACCATTATTTGTCTATTTCTAATATTTTCTATGAATAATTGAGCAAAACTTTTATTTCTTCATCTGATTATGTCTCATTTTATTTTTTCATCAAGAGCTAGAAATTGGACACGATAAATGCCCATTTTATAGCTATTTCTAGAATAAATAGTCAGTTATAAATTATAAAATGCTTTGGATTTCCACCAGGGAAGTTTCGCATTATGTATATAGCGCAGGTGCATCGAAAAGCTGTGATCGGTGATATCTTGAAAACTATGGAGTGTAACTAAGTATAATGGAAAATTTTTACCCGAAAATCTTTGAAATTCGGATTCAGCATGACAAAATATGTCTAATAAACTTCAGGTCAGGACCTAAAATATCTACGAAATAGGGCTGTACGAGTACTCGAAAATCCGAACTATTTAGTCCAAAAACTCGACCCGGCGGATTTGAGTCGAGACAAACTTTTTACTTGATATATTGAACCACTCGAACTTTATTAAACAGTTCGAATTAATTCGAGTAGTTCGGCATGGTCCAAGTTGTTTTACGTGTCTGCGTGGTCATTAGTTGGTCCAAGAAGTTTGAATTGATCCGAGTAGTTCGACCTGGCTCGAGTATTTCAAAGCAGTATTCGACTCGAGTTTCAAAAAAAGTTTGGTATCACTAACAATTGATTAGAAAAAAAAATTATTTTTCCACCGAAATGAATCAATTTCAAATAGTTTTCGAGATGTATGTTTTTCTGAATATCTCTTATATATATATGTAATAAAGCTCCTCAATTGTGTCAACGAAACTCGATGCCGATTACCCAAAAACAACAAGCAGGTCCCATCATTCCAATGATTCTTATATAATATTCATAGTAAAGACGAATTAATTTTAAAGTTGTATGTATGTGAAAAATGAAACAATGTTATACTATAAATATTTAGTAAACTTCAGTTTTATTATTAAAATAAACGAACTTAAAAATTTATTCGAAAATCCTTAGTTTTAATTAGTAAATATAACAAAATTACTTTTATTAAAATTTACCATATATTATATCTGACTTGATCATTTTTGTGTAACTTTAAATGGCTGGTTCTGTGTCAAATTGAGCGGTCAAAAATAGATTTTCTTAAAACTTTGTGAGAACGTTCCATTTTGTGTACCTAATGTTGGTGAATTTTTTCAGATTTTTTAAAGTTATTGTTTTTTAATTGTGTCATTTCTAAGTTGATGATTTTAGCATTTTTTGCTGATTTTAATTAATTTATAACTTGACATGGCACAGTTCGAAAACAATAACTTTAAAAAATCTGAAAAATTCACCAACATTAGGTACGCAAAATGAAACATTCTCACAAAGTTTCGATAAAATGTATTTTTGATCGCACGATTTGATAGAATCACTCAAATGATACTTGTATTTATTAAAAAATTATGTTTAAATAATAACAGTTTTGAAAGTTAGTTCATCGTACGTAAAATTCATTACATGTAAAGGTATGTAAACGTATGTAAACGTTGAAGGGTATTTTTCAAAGTATAATTCAGTATATTAGTCATAAAATAAATTTATTTTAACAAAGAATAATTCTATTATTATACAAGATTAAATAATTAATATGTACAGAAGTATAAAATAATAAAGGCTCCGTATAATAGATATGATAAGATATAGATGATGGGCGTGCGAGATAATCTACATAATTGCAACTTTCTCAATTGACTTTCCTCGAATATCACGGATACATCGAATTTATCTACAAACGGCGACCACATTCATAAGCAGTCCTTCAAAATTAAATAATAAGTATTCTCTGCATGAGCGGTGTTTATCGGTCGATAATGCCGCTTCAACTGCTGTCACTGCTGTCACTGTCACTGCTGTCACTGTCACTGTCATCATCAACAGGGTTCGACGGCACCGATCTCGGTACAAACTCCTTGGCCCGCGCATCTAGCAACAACGGCCTAGACGTTGTCGCGCTCTCGTTGCTCATGTGCCTTACCAACTCTTCGTACGTTGTGTTGTACAGGTCGGCGTACTCCAAGAATTTCTTCCATAAGGAACGACAGGCACCGACTGTGAGAAGGACTCGTGGATCGCCTACGACGGCGATGGAACACCGAGCCCTCGTAATCGCTGTGTTCAGCAAGTTCTTGTTCGAAAGGAAACCATAATCGTGAAC
>JAYJLV010039457.1:0-24040 GCA_036873485.1 Torymus texanus
CCTCCATCCATACTCCCAAGAAAAATCCTGAAAGTTAGGCCTTTTTTTCGACCTCTAGAGTGGTGTTACCCCTTAATTACCACTCGTCTACCTCCTTGTCTTCACAATCCACCCGCAACCACAATATATCCAGAATCCTCCGTTAGATCTCGACAAAGCTCCTATTTCTACGCGCCAATTACTCCGACATGCCAACAACGCTAACAGTAGCAGTAGCAATGACCCGAGGCATCTTTACGGTCACCCTAGGACGCGTTCCATTTTTCCTCGCCGCACCTTTGACTCGTAGCCAAGCGAGCCATACTACACGAAACTCGCGAAATTCCAAAACCATTTCGCGCGTGAAACCAACGCGGATGCGACCTCGTGGTCATATAGACATTACCGTTGAGCGAGATTCTATTATTCAGCGCGTCATAAGAGAGAGAGAGAGAGAGAGAGAGAGACGACACACCCGACAGCAACGTGTGGACGTAAACATTACGAGGGAGTGGAGCTGATTCGTGGTTGTGGGGTTATGAAAGTTCGAAAGTGGAAAGTCGGTGGGTATTTCGTTGTTGTAATGTTGGGATATTATTTGGTGATGATGGATCAACGTGGAGTGTGTTATGTAATATGAATAAGTATTGAATGTATTAGAAAGTAAAGTAAGTGGATAGAGTTCAGAAAAAAACGGACTATAACTATAATCTTTTGATTTATGTAAATGATAGAAAATAATTGTTTATATCATAACTATCATTAATACTGAATTTATGTATGCTTTTCTAGAATAATTTACATCTTTTGTCCATTTTACACTATTTTACACTAATTTAATTTCGCTTGAGAAATTAGGAGTTTTCATGTAAAGTCAACTGCAATGACATTGTTAATAGCCGTCGAAGTGTAAAATTCACACTTAGTTAACACGAAATCGAGCAACATGCAAATTTAATATAATCATAAAAATCTTAAACTATTTTAATTATTATCTATTACCCAATATTGAAGGTAGAAATGAATTACAAAAGTTAATGGAAAAATTGGCAGCATATATACAGCAAAACATTCACTATAGCAATATATGCGAGCATTGAAATTTACGTAAAATTAAATCTTAACGGATTAACGAGATATCGTGACATTATTCCGCAATGCATATATGTAAAGTGACATTGTAACTGCCAACTGCATTCGTTATTACTGAAATACACGCGCGCGAATCACGTACGTATGCTGTCCATCATTCTCAACATGTTAAATCAGGATTTCCGGCGTATATAGAATCGAGAGCTGCCCCCTCCTCCCCTTTCAATCGATGTCAAATGAATACCGAAATAAGAACAATGGGCCAAGCAATGATAAATAAGCCAGTAAAGTTTCATTTCGCCGACCGCGTATAATTGAATGAAGGTTCCGCGTCATCTAAGGCCAACCACTACTGCCATCCCCCTACTATATCCACCCCAAAAACAAAGCGTTGGGCGGAACGGAAGGAACCCGATTTCCCAGTCGCTAAACTAATCGTCCCACTCGACCGAACGACGCCACTATGTACGCTCGGGCACAAAACGAGCGAGCGACAGCGAGAGAGAGAGAGAGAGAGAGAGAGAGAAAAAGAAAAAAGAAAAGGGAGAGAGAGGGAGTAGCAAAGTGGTCCACTCCAACTATTTCTCTGCGTCGTCCGCGCGACTAAAGCTCTCTCTTTTTCTCTCTCTCTCTCTCGTTGTAATTCAACGAGAGAGAGAGAAAGAGCCGACCGACGGAGACGAGCGGCTGGCTTAATTAAATTTATTGGCGTACATTTCAAATACTCGAAAAGCTCCGCGCCACCGTCTTCCTCTATCTCTCTTTCCTTCTCTCTCCCTCTCTCCTGTTTCATTTGCTTTTGAGCGATTCCCCACAGTACATGTTCCGTTTTTGGTGCTGGGGGCAAATTATTATGCACGTTTCTCTCTCTCTCTCTCTCTCTCTCTCTCTCTCTCTCTCTCTCTCTCTCTCTCTCTCTCTCTCTCTCTCTCTCTCTACTATGTATACATGTATGTATGTACACAAGCGCGCGCTCATTTCGCCAAAAGTGAATGAGTTGCGTCAACAACTTCGGTGAATATCGCGCGTGAATGCGAGTGAACGTTGAAAAAGGATGAAGAGCGAGAGACTAGTGAGGTCGAAGCTGTGTGTATATATTTGTAGGGGAATCTAAACGTGGTGACGTGAGTTGAAGTAGAGCTTCTGTTATGGGAAAAGCTTTGCAGAGTCATCAGTATAGTTCTGTTTATGAGAACAAGGTCAATTGTATGGAGATGTTTATAGTTGATTAATATTTTGTTGGGTGAAGGTCACGGTGGTTTTAGTAAATAAGGTAATATCGTCGCAGTGGTATTGCCAATGTGTTGTTCACTTTGTATATGAGTATTGTATTTTTTTCGTTGAGATTGTTATGGATATATATATATATATATATATATATGTAGTACGAATATAATCACATTGATATTCGAAAGTTCTATATATGAATGATGGACAACGTATATGAAATTAACTTGAAGCGATACTTTTATTTAAATTATGCTAATTTCCTGTCATCCTGTAGACAGACGCGTTCATCGACAGCTTCTTGTTCGCTCAAAGTATTTCGTAGTTTGTTAAATTATGCATAATGTACATTATTCGTCATCAAACGAAATTATTTTTCAAGTATTTTCCATTAAAAATTCGACAATATTATGCTTTCGACAATTTAAATTAATGTGGTATCTTCTTAAAATCAAATTATTTTCGTATAATAAAAGCTTCGTTAAATCATAATTGAGTTACTGATGAATTTGCATTGTACGCGGAACTCAACAATTTATATTAACACAGGTACATAGAATGTATAATCAGATTAAAATGAGTTGTGGTTTTAAAATACTTTAAAAGTTGTTATTCATTTTATAAAGAGTAGTGTTTCGATAGTTATTCCTTTGAAATCATTTAGTTGTTCTAATTAGAAAAACAATTCATACGATTTGAATTTTATACTTGAAAAGAAACTTTGTTTTCAACTAAGGAAGTTTTAAAAAATACAATACCGGGCAGACAATGATCTCTTAAATTTACATACTAAAATAATCCTTAATTGACTTTTAAACCAGATTAATGAAAATTCATCTTCCCCGCTAAACAAAATTTTCCAATCCACCCTTATTGCTTTGCAACTACTACATTACCAACTTCACTCGCCTTGCCGCCCAAAGTCAACACGCACCGCACGTTGCGCCACGCAGTATAAAAAAAACCCCCGTCGTTTTCCGCCTTTAATAACATTTCCAAATGCAGCTGCGGAGCATTACGTAACGAAAGCCCGCCTGCACTTTCTTCTTCTCAATAATGCCATCCCGACTCCGGGTATAAAAGAGAAAGAGAGGGCAAGAGAGAGAGAGAGAGAGAGAGAGAGAGTCGCAAAAAGAAAGGGCAACTAAAACTAATATAAAATGCAGTAGGAGCATTGCAGGATTCTCGCTCAAAGTCTCTCTCTCTCTCTTTCTTCCTCTCCTCCCTACTCTCTCCCCTTCTTCTTCGTGATGAGACGTTGTAAGTAGAAGAGAAAAGGGACGCGCGCGCGCGACTTTACCTCGGCAGCGGTAGGAACTTGAGTCACGTACTTTTCAAGTCGTATAGCTATGTATGAAATTTTTAAAGGGGGTGGAGAAGAGGGAAGGGAGAGGATCTTCGCCCTGATGAAACAAATATCACGAGGTCGAGAAATTATTAAATTGCCCACTCTTCCCTTTCTTCTCCACCTCCTACTACTATGACACCAAAGTAGTGTGTCGCGATACAGTCTCTAGGAAGATGAGAGGAAAAATTTTGAATTTTTGCGTCCCCCTCGGCAAAGAATTATTTTCCCGTCGTCGCGCGGCCTGTGAATTATGCAATTCCATTACGCACTCTGAATTATGCACACTTGCGCCAGCTGGTAGTAATATATATATATATATATATATATATATATACATACATATATTGGTAGACGAATAGGTATACGGCGTGCTAAAGAGCACATCCGCGAGGATAGAGAGTGCGATTTGCGTGTGCGTACTCGAAAATGAAACTTTTCGGTTTACGCGGAATGATGTAGTGCGGATTGAGACAAAGGGAATTACTGAACTAAGCGCAGTGCTGGTTTTGGAATTTGTTGGTTACGGCAATGTCAAAGGTTTGATTCATGAATTTTAAATTGATTAATGACCTGCCTTTGTAGATTATATTAGTGTGATTATCTTTTCGAATTACCAAATTGTAATTATATCTAAAGTACTCTTGCAGTATTGTAAGTCCCGGTGCCTTCCTTGCTCAGTTTAAAAAAATGCTTACAATAAAATTATCGTGCATAATATTTTTGCAAATTCTTATTTAAATTTATACTTTCCGCCGAATCACTACCACGCTCCGACGTTATGAACATCGTGCAAAAAACCTACTGGTATTTATTGTGTTTGTAGTTGACAAGATGATGCCTGTATTCACTCTGTAGATTCCTCTGAATGAAACTAAATTTACGCTCTGCTTTCTCTCACGATGTTTTCAGCGTTGCTGTCTGCATCACGTGGCTCCTTTACTGTAACACCGTGGTTACTGTTTATTTACACCTTTTATAATTTACCTAAATATGCCTGTATATTTAACTTTATAAAAGCAATACTATACTAAAAAATAACAATCACTATACTCGTTAAAACTCTAAGCTAAGCAATCTCGGATAATTCAATACGACAATCCATAATTTTCATTTCACTGTTATTTAGCTAGTCAGGTACGATATTGCTTCTTGCAATGCAGCAATATTATACTGCAATGTCGGGCGCCAGTTGTACTGATATTTCCAATAATCAAAATTGACAATCATGCAAAGAAGCATAACGCAGATTATTTTGATCTCTATTCCCGTTCCAATATTAACCATTAAATTAAAGAGAATATCCTCGATCAACAACTAATAATCAGAACATCACGATTCAACGACACCCTCTGAAAATAAACGTGTACGTATCGTTTAGGCAGACGCTCAATGAGCTATCCCACTTTAAAGCACGCTATTGAATCTTCCCCGCGTCATTAACGCTTGCGCGCGTATTTAAAAAGAGAGAGAGAGATATATAGAGAGGCGCTGGGAAAATAAAGCTGCCTCATTGTGGCCCCAATGCGCGCACGCGCGCTGAGAACGAATTATTCGCAAATATCAACTGACTAACGAACGTGGCCCCGTTTCTCGTTACCTCAGATTACATAAACAGCATTTTATTTTTCTTCATCTTCTAATCAAATTCAACTTTAATTAAGTCAATCGAATTAATCGCACCGCGACCTGAGAATGGAGCCTTCACAATTTTCCACACCGCCCTGTGCTGCGCGCGCGCGCGGCCCATTACACCGCGAGCGATGAGAAGACAGAGACGAAGAGAAGGAAGGGACTGGGAAATTCTTGTATTAAGAGTTTCACGACACGAAGGCTTTACTTTTGTGAAATTCAAGACGAATAATTTATTCGGACTGGAATTATAATTAAAGGGCGAGGAATTTTTATTGATTCTCTCGACTGCTTGCCTGACAGCCTGACAGTAGAGTATTACTAGGTTACCCACGCGAGAGCTTCTAATTGATTATTAATTATATGCGACGCGTCTCGATTCAGCGAGTTTTATTTTTTATTGTCGCGTGTTTGGAATGTGAAGATTAAGTTTCGAGAAGTAGAGTATTTGCAAACTCGTTAATGAAAAAAGTAAGTTTATCGTTGATATTGTTATTGGATAAGTTGGATTAACATATGTTTTTTATTGAATACTTTACGAACATTGTTGTCATGAAAAAGGGTTTAGTTATAAATTAGAAAGTTTGTCGTGTTTTTAATCGCTAGATGGCGCATTGACAAAACGTAAAAGTCCAAAGTAATGCAGCTATGAGTTCTTTCCTATTGTATAACAAAAATTGCCTATTATGATTTCAAACAGCAATTGCGGATTTAAAAAGATTACCTTAACAATCGAATCAAGAAGTTAAATGCCGCTAGTCGTACCAAAAAAGTAACTACACATAAAACTGTTTGAAAACTTTTAATTAGTTCCGCATTTGTCTCCAGTGACTACTTAAACTTTATATAAATACGCTGGGAGAGAAATCCGTCGATATTTCAAATGTCAATTGTGCATTGAGAAAGTTTAATGTCGCGAAATTCAATAGCTTCTAGAAATACAGACTTGAAAATAAGCATTATCGTGTGTCCTCATAGTTCCACGGTAAACCGCCAGTCATTCGTTAAAAAGCTTGGCAAGTGAATATCAATAATAGAAACTCAATTTCACAGTTAAATTTCCATAAATTATGTTCAGTAGTAATTTGTCATCGAGTTCTCTACTGGAAGGACAATTCATTTTTAAATTTCAATTGATTTACAGAATTAATAATCTTCTTTGTGAAATTCTTCAATTTAACATTGTTGTACGAATTATAAACAGATTGTTGACAACTACATAACCACATTTATTTTCCATTAATATTTCGGATATTGCGTCCTGGTATTACAATTTGTAACTCACTTTGACCAAGCAATTTTGCTTGATTGCGTAATTATCTCCACATAGTCTGCATTTAATAACATTATCAAGAAAAATCTGAACACAGCCTGAATTGAATTCACCGGATATCCATAATAATTTAAACAAAATTAATTATCTTCACATTGATTATGCATTTATTCAGCCAATGCAAGATGAAACCTTCCAAAAATATGGTATTTAACAGATGTATAATAGCGTTTCCAAATAACTATACGTTAAACCGAGAAAATTCATTCATTAAAAAGGTCCACGAACGCATTTAAATATTCAAATTCAAAGTCACGAATACCGAAAGTTTAATGTTGCGCTGCGCGCGGTTGACATTCGAAATATCCAGCTCTCTCTCCCTCTCTCTCTCTCTCTCTCTCTCTCTCTCTCTCTCTCTGCCCCCGTAAATACTACTTAATTTTAAATAGTTAACTTTTGCACTCATTACGCAGTATTTGCATAATTTTAAAGTAATTAGCATCAGTATACTTTTACACACGGGGAACGCATAATATTTCGGATTTTGCGATTGCACCAACGAATTAACAAAATGCGCATATAACCATCGAATAAAACCTTCTGAAAAATCTCATTCAAATAAACTTTTCGCATTAACAATGTCAATGAACGTAAACCCCGGATCCACACAAACGTTTTGCCACTCGTATTTCACCGGATTCGAAATATCAACAATCGCACAACGAAAAGCATAGTCTCTACCCGAACTTTGGCCCGCCATGAATCTTTTAGCTCCCAGCGCAACTTCCGGCGAAACAAAACACACTGACCTCTTGTGTGCTAGCGAGTGAGAGAGGGAGAGAGAAGTAGAGTACACAATACCGTTTTGCACTCCATTCTCAACCTAAAAACGGAAGATTAACGTCGGAAGACTCGCAGATTTTACTCGGAGAGCTTACGCGCACGCGCGCACTTACTTTTCGAGTTTCGCGCGCGCTCGCGCGTGGCAGGCGACGGCTCGTGAAAAATTGATAGATGTTGCGCGAAAGCGGCGAGTGAGAGAGCGCATACGGTTAAAATGTGAATATAATAGATATAAGATTTTCCGGGATTTTTCCAGAATAATGCTTGAATTGAAAATAATCGGTGATAATAACGGTATGATGTAATATTTTACTTTAAAATTCTATCTTTTTCGAAAAAAGCTTTGTTCAAGATTTTCGTTATCTCTAGATTATTTATTTTTTGCTGTATTATATGAATTCTTTTCTAAACTCATAATCTAAAGTTTTTTTTATCATGAATGCTTTCAACGCGCAGTATTATTAAAAATATTTCATATGAAAACTGATCTTCGTGCACAAATTGATTTTTTTTTTCTCATAATAGTGCCAACCAAAAGAGCCCGTGATATTTTTCGAAATCAGGGGGCCCCGAACTGGCTATAAATAATCCGCTAGAGAAAAAAAGTGCGTGAGACGTATAAGCGCAACAGCTTCTCATTTACGGGACAATGAGTAATTCTCTTTGGCATAAAAGCTCGTAAAATTTTTTCGGCGCCTGCTTGTGCGAGTCCTTTCATCTCTAATTACAGTATAATTCGGAAAATACGCTCTCACTCGCCCACTTCCCTGCGTTCGCGCGCGAGGGATTCGAACTTTCGCTGCGTGGCGGGTCGTATAATCTGATTTCCATCTGGGTGTAGAATGAGAGTGTGAGAATAGAGTTTAATCAAGTGAATTATTTTAATTGTTATTGAAAAACTTGCTAACTTCTTTAAAGGAATTGATATATTAGTTTACATTTCGTTGATTGGGTTTTTTCGTAAAATACTATTTTCCGGGAAACATGCGCACATAAAAGATAAAACGTGTAGCTTTTTGGTTCTGATAGTTTTCTATGCAATTTTTTTACTTTTTCTCTGTCAAATTCTTTATTTCACTTAACCTATTGCCGCTTTAAATTATTGTAATAAGAGTCTTATTTAAATCCAGTATATCTTTAAATATTACATCTTGTTAATATACTTGACAAAATTCGGCTCCCCTACATTTCTTATAGTATTTAGTGATCTATGCTTCTTAACAATATACAATCCTGATACATTTTTCCATATTTATAGCGAATTACACTTTTTTAATGTGTCCAATCCTATTAATTATCTCCGAAACTATGCGGAAACAATTATTAATAGCTTTGCATGGAATCATCCACTTTTTGAAAAAATATTTTGATACCTTATGTGTAGAAATATTTATAGCAAATAACTTAGATATGACGCACACTGTCCTTTTGAGACGACCGTCGGTTGACCTTAGCCCACCAAAGTCTTCAAATCAAACGGTCACCAAAGCTTTCAGAAGACGTATTCGGCTGAAAATAGAACTCTACAGTCGACCTTTTTTAATCTAATCATATTTCGCGTCAAAGCCTTTATGTTCTTTAAAAAAACTCGGTAAACCAGAAGCCTACAAAATATTCCGATCCTTCTATGTCGTACAAACAGCGCCGTACCGTATATCGACGACTACTAGGAAAAGTAGCACAATTCAAGTTCCGTCAGACACTAGCCCGTTTCAACATTTGCAGCGAAAACCAACGCTTTTATGTTCAATGCAAACTCATAAATAATACTAATTTTCATTGAAGATTTGTAGCATTTGCTAGCCTTCGTGGATAAGCAATAAAATACCTTAGTTTTCGTTTAAGGTCATTCAGTCAAATATGAATGACCCTCACGACAGGAAATATTCCGTGAAAAACACACTATACCTTATTTTATACCTTCGTTTTAGCTATTTGTATGACAGATTTATGTACGCGAAGTATACACCATATATAAAAAGACATAATTTCTCTAGTCAGATATGAAAAGAAAACCAACATATCAACGAAGTGTTTTTTTTATATAACTTATACTCTAATTTAATGTACTATACTTCTGTCGTACAAATAGTATCAGCTTTATACCTTTAGCACCCGTCATTGATGAAGCAGATTTGTTGAAATCAGTCATTCGATCATCGTATTATACGACATTAGGATATATAGTACCAGTATTCACACGCGAGATCAAGATAATACCTGTGTATTGAACTAGAGAGGTTACGGTTCGCTCGCATTTAGAATGCGTTGGTGATATCCCATACGCAAGATATTTATCTCGAATCTGATTACGTATAATATGAAATAATTGGCTCCTACTAAATAGTCATCATTAATTTCGGTATATAAACTCCAAAATAACTCATCTTAATGGTTGTTTTGTTTTGATATTTGATTACTGAAATTATACCCCATTATTTGTGTATACACTGAGAAAAAAATGTACAGTAACTATTTAATATAGTTTATATTATTTTTTTATTTAATATTATAGTTAAATTTACTTTGGAAAACAGAAGTATCAACTTGTTTTAACTATAATACTCGTTGTTGTCGATATATAATTTATTGAAAAGACGCCAGATTAAACCATATTAATAATGAAGGAAATTATTCGCAGATTCCTTAATGATACTACTGATATAACGCAATGCAATTTGAGCGTTTAGGTAGATAGTTTGTTTTTAACGAAGCATATAGATTGGCGTCTTCAGTATTGGATATGACATAAGTATAAAAAATATATTTGGTGATCGGATAAAACTAATACATGATAAAAATAATAACTGATCAAGAATCTGTTCTGAGACTCTATACATATAAATATCGAAAGTAAGCATAAAACCCTTGTAAGATTATTGATCCTATTCAAGTTTGTAGAAGGTTAAATAAAACATACATAATAATAATAAAAATTAACAAAAGAAATGTATAATTAAATTAACTTATTAAATTTACAGTTAAAAATCATGCAATAAACAACATTAATTCCCTCTTCTAAAAAACACCTTACCACTATTTCAATCCTCACCTAATACAAAATAGAACTCAAGCGAAAACCGCTACAAAATCAACTCTATACTCTCCATCGTCAATCCCGCGCCACCGGATTAACGTCAATCGTCCTCATTTACAACCGCCAGCAATCGCGTTAACGAAATCGGCCTCTGCGCTACACACCAACTCCCTTGAGATGTCGCCTCGCCGTCGTCATAATCCAAAGAGAATACGAATAATATACTCCCCCTCCAACTTCCGAGGCTCGAAACGCGATAATGCAGGAGCCTCGTCCTCGTCGCCTACACACAATCACGAGCACACGAGTTCTGAAATACGGCACCTGCTTACCGGCCCCCCAAGCGAATTCGCGGAAACTCGCGTGAGCACGAGCAATGTGTATATATATATTTGTATATATATAACTCGAAGCATCAAGGGATGAAACATTATCGGGTCGAGATGAGGGTGAGAGAGAGAGAGAGAGAGAGAAAGAGAGAGAGAGAGAGTGGGAAGAGAGAGAGAGTGGGAAGAGAGAGGGGGGTAGGCAAGTCTTCGACTTTCATCGGGAGAAAAGGGGGGCGGGTGGGGGAAGAGGAGAGTGGAAGGGGGAGATGGAGGTATCGGGTGTATCGGATTTTCGGAGCGAGGCGAGGCTCGTCGTGTCGTTATCCGAGCAGCACTCGCGGGAGTGGAGGTGAATTAGGCGGAATGCGCGACGGGGAGCGATGATCTTGGAAGTACCCGACGGGGGGATTGGTTTTAGAAGATTAAGGGCGCGGAGGGGGACGATTGGGGGAAGAAAGGGGGAGCCTCGGAAATGCGATTCGAAATGCTGTTTATAATTGGGAAGTATATTAACTATCGGAAACTGGTGAGTATACGAATTGAATAGCTTCTCATGATTCTGTCATTGTGTTATTGTTTTATGAATTTATTAAAAATTATAATATTTCAATATTATGAATATTTATGGGGTTAAAAAATATTTTATTCATGATCGGTTTAACATTACTTAAGCGGAAAGTAATCCGCTCTTAATTAACTATCGTATAGCCGTTAATGCCGTAGTATGATCATCAACTATTCGTATATATGTGACATATGAATTACATTTTCAAACCCCTTTGATTATAGACCGTTATCAGATATATATTACGAATTATAAACGTTGGAATGTAGGTCGAATTCGAAATGGGACATAAGCTTCAAAACCTATATATATCGACATGGTCACATAATCTAAAATAAATTTCGGAGCAGACACTTTTTTTTTGTCAGCATCGTAACACTTAACCTTCCTATTCACCACATCTAAATTAAACTCCGAAATTGCGACACTATACAGCCTCCAATGTCGGCCATCTTCAACTTTCCTCGCCGGCATGTTTCCGCCGGCGAATTTCCCCTTCTGGAAACTACCCACCCACCGTATCGACCAGAAGGACGCGAGCTCGCGTGCACGATGCATTATATCCTACTCGCAAAACTTGTCTCACTCAGCAACGCGTCCGCATTAATAAAAAGATCCGTCCGTCGCGCGAGCAAGTTTTCGCGCAGCCGTAACGGAACACCCGGAGAGGTCGGAGGGATAGAGAGAGAGAGAGAGAGAGAGAGAGAGAAAGAGAGTTTTCACCGGTCACGCGCGCTCTGAAAGCCAGCGGCAACTCGAAACTTCCTCTCTCTCTCTCTCTATATATATATATATATATATATATATATACACTGTATCCAGGGTAGACCCAGTATATGCTACGAGCCGAAGAATATCGGACTCTGCGGATTTCGGATTAAAATCCGAGAGCGTACAAGCGACGAAGGCAGGAAGGGGGAACGAATATTTGCCTATGCTCTCGCGTGTTTGCGCCCTCGCGTCAAATGTCGACCGAATGCGGTCGTCGGAATTTGCGGTACCCAGAAATATAAGCACACTACACACGTGTGCACGCATACGTATATTATACGGGTGTACACATATCGTGAGGCGTGTAAAATTGTGTAATTGAAACGGTGACGACGGCATTGGAGAAGTGAAAGAAGCCATGCGCACGTGTGTGTGTGTGTGTATATATATATATATATATATATAGTTTACCCTGGGTAAAGTTTGAGAGGACTGGATTCCGAGAGATTTATCATTTCAGGTCCATTAAGAGCGCGATACGACGTGCGAGCGAGGTTTTCATTATTTTCATTGCTGTATAACACATATAGTGTGCGCTGCATAGTAGTGCTGGTAGAGTGTGGGAATCCTGCGGTCGTACATCAGAAATGAGTTATTTCGAGGGATATTGTTTTAAATGCGAGAGCGCGAATATGTGGTTTGAGAGTGTATGGGAGCTCGGATGTTTCGAGTGCTTTAGCTATGCGGTTGTGTGAGCGTGAAATTTTTTTAAGAGTGGTATGGTTGTATGATTCGTGATCGAGGTGAATTTTTGTATTAAAATTGTGATGAATGATTTTATGGAAGGGACCAGCAGTTTTTTCAGCTGGTATAGGTATGCTTGTACACGCAATTTTAGTATTGTATAAGCTTGAAAGAAATTGTAGGGGGAAGTTTTATTACTTTTCGTTGTTGCACTAGAGAATTTAGGTTGTTTTTATAAATTTTATAAAATAATGATATTTTCGCAATTTTGTTTCAATTTGTGATTGTCAGATTTTGTAGTATTGTAGTTATCGTTTCGAACAGATGCTCTTAGGAAAACTATTCTATATAATTATTAATAAAAAAGTAACTCTACTATGTTATATTCTCCATTAAAGGCTCAAATTAGTCCAAAAATAATTGAGCTTTTTCATATTAATTACATGTAAAAATTACACGAAAATGCGTAAGATAGATTTTTTTTAATTTTTAGCTAAATATTTTATGCTAACTAGGTCACGTTCTAGATATAGTTGGTTTTTTTCATATTCATTTAAAAGAAAGTGCAAAATGTAGTAAAAAGGAACATGACCCTAAACGTCATTTTTAATTGTAAATAATTTACATTTTTGAGAAAATAAAAAATATTAATGGTTACCCTTACACGCGTCAAATCCTTATAATTATATAGTTTTTGAACCATCATGTATTTGTACTAGAATTAAATAAAATATTGCCATAGTTAGGTAAATATATTAACGTATGTTATCTTCATAATAACATTGATTTAGTAATAAATTACGTATTTCTACAACAGCGTACAATTAGGTTGATGATGAGTATATAATACAAGTTAATTATCTCTTTGCCTGACTATAACAAATACTCTTACTTTCTAACTATCATTGTTAATAAAGTATCAACTGATACCTATGCTTAAAAGTAATTATAATAAAAATTCGATGCAATTTAACACTTTATAATTGAAAAGTTGTTTAAACTGGAACAAACTTTATCAAAAATGGCAGCGTCAGCTCATCGAACTCCAGTTTCTTCAAAGCGCTAAATTTAAACGTAAACTTTTAACTGTTTTAAAGTAATTGACCTAATAGTTTAAAAGTTCAACTAAACACGTATTAAGTGTACATAGAAAGTAAGTAAATTCGTTTAAATAAAACATTATTAAATACATAAAATTATTCAATTAGAAAGTTATTTAAAGGATGGGACATTAAACTTATAAATAAAGTAAAGTAAAACACTTATAATTTAAAAATAGATTATATCCAGTATATCATTTTCACGTTTCTTTTAAACTTTTGAAAAATTTAAGATAAAAATAAAAGAACTATTTCCATATACAAACACATGATTCCTTGATCATTATTACTCACTTCCAAGAAGTAATATTGAATTTATTTCTCTCGACGGTCTTCTTCATTCACACCTCATCTCTGCATAACTCATCACAGTTCAAATAGCAGCCGACGAATTACCATAAATTAATCCCGCCACTTTGTTTACCTTCAACGTATACATCAAAAATTAATTTCATCTCCTATTTCGTGAATGAGGCGCAGAATGGAAACAAAAGAGTGACCTAATTAAGTGTAAATCTTTTGGTACGCATGCACAATGCAACCGATACACGTGGGTCTTCGATTTCATTTTTCTATCTTTTTCAATCGAAAATTTTAGCCAGAAAAGTAATTACGCAAGTTGATGAATAATTAAACGCTCACGGTGATGTGGGATACGTAATGAAAATCATTCAATACCGCCGATTGTCACTGAACGCCATTGTCATCGTGGCTAACCAGCCTTTGAATAATGCTCGAAATTACTGAGGGGTTAGAAAATGTCGTTCGGAATAATTTATTTTCGGATGCATTTGGAAGTGATTATAAAAGGTTCAATATGTTTAATTATATATTTCCCTGGTTTCGATAAGTATTTATTTTATAAATTTCTAGCTTGATAGAACGGTTTGCAGTTGGCTGTCTACATTTTTGGAGCAACAATTTCATTACTTAAAAAAAGACATGATTTTTAGAAAAAGCATTGTATACATATCTTATTTACTTCATTCATTGTACAGTATTTTACAAACATATTATTTATCATATTCAATCCATTTACAAAAGAATTAACGCAATATATTTTGCGTGCGCTTTAATTGGTCAATTTTGTGAAAAATGCTATTTATTTAACAACTTTGTTTATGAAATGCGAAATTAAAAGCTAAAATAAACAAGCATTTAGTCACGAAAAATAATTTAATCGACGAAATTACATCGAAAATGTTCCACAAAATAAAACTCATAATGCAAATATAATTACTGTTCGCTTCTATGTTTGGTTCCAAAACAGTAGCGGTACACCGTGAAAATCATATCGAAAAATGTGAGAAATTTTGTTTGCTAGTACATTTAAACAATCAAACTTTTAAAAAATGATATAAAACGAAAATCAACGTCTTAATTAACAAACATAATTGGAAAAATCAAATAACTTTCAAGGTTTCTATGAATTGTTTGCTCGATTCATTTAAAACATTTAGAATTCATATACACCTCATTAAATTCTTCAAATCACATGGAACATTTCAACATATTAGAACAGTCATATTCTACACTACATCAACATGTTCTTTTTTTTTCATACCGCCACAAAATGCGCTGGGCTTCTTCGAATCTTTTCTTTTTCTCCTCAACGACCCTAGCTCACGTAATCCACTAAAACCTATTTTTCCGAGATTTAGAAAAACGTTTACGAGCGATGCGCTGATATTCGACCCACCCCTCATCCCCTCCTTCCCTTCTCTCGTCTGCGTTTGTTCTCCGAGAACAAAGCCGTAGCACAAAAGCTCCTCCCGCTTGATACTTAATGCATTTTTAATATCATTGCCGGGAAATAACGCTGATGCCTTTTTACTCTCATTGCCCGCGGGGGAAAAGCGGCTTTATGCGCCCTGTAAGATGCAAAATTGAGAGATGGCTCGATGCAGAAAAAATAACGACGTCGAAGTGGTGGTGGTGGTGGTGTCTCCGTCCGGTTGCGAAAGTGTTATTGTTCTAGCGAATTTCTTTTATTATTTTTAAAATCATAAATAAGTATATGAAATTAAATATTTTTTTTTATATCATTTACATTGTTTTTTAGAAAATAGGGAAAATAGTGGCTATGAATAATTATGTTAAAATAGAAAGAAAGCATGAAAATGTCAAGTGTCGTTTTTAGATTTATTCGTAGCAATCAAAAGTTAAAAATAATGTTTTTCAGTTAATTCTATGATCACTACTACGTTCGTTTTAGAAACAGTCGGGCCTCTATGTAAATGGATGTATCCGTCGAATTCAAAGTTAAAAGCAACGCTAATTTGTAGAGTTATTTCAACACCTGGCGCAAAGCTTTATTAACTCACTATTCAGAAAGCTCGGGGTTCAAGAGCAAACATAATGATTTTCTTAAAATAAAAATTAATGAATTTTTACGAATTCGTACCTCTATTTACTTTGATATTATTTACTTTATTCAGAGCCACTTATGCTTTATACTCATATTTACTTTAATTTATTCAAAATGAATGGTTTTATGAATTTATCAATGAAATTTTTTATACTAATATGCGTTTCATATTGCATCATATTAAATTTCGTATTTAAATGCATGACGAGCCGGTATTCAAAAACAGTGAAGAAAAGAATTACGTGAAACTTTATTAAAACCATCAAATATCTGTTCATAACAGTATTTTTCTATTTCTTAAATAAAGAAAAATTATGTCTTCAAATATACATTGTAAAGTTAATAGCAGCGCCTGACCATAACATTCTTATACTACTTGAATAATATTGTACTAAAATGCTAATATTCTTTATTGCAGCTTTTCATGCATCTAAATAACAACCCAAACATCCAAATATGCCTATAAAAACCGACAAAGTTTTTATGCATATACCCTCGATATTCAATAAGATATTCAATAAGATTATCTAGCACGGAAAAATGCATAAAACCGTCAAAAAAAAGTCAGTTTTACACTTCCCACGACAAATCCCATATTTCATCCAATATTTTACAACCCTCTAAAAAACGTTTACGCGCGAGCGACGAAAAAAAAAGAGAGAGAGAAAGAGAGAGAGGGAGAGAGAGAGAAGGAGAGAGAGGGAGAGAGAGAGAGAGAGAGAAAGAGAGAGAGGGAGAGAGAGAGAGAGAGAGAGAGAGAAAGAAAGACACTAGCAAACGAAACAACGCAGCGACTCAACAGTGCTACTTCCCCGACAAAACAAACAATGAAGGTCCAGGCGTGCACGCGGCCCCGAAAAAGCGAGGATAAAAAAATAGAGAGAGAAGAAACGGGAACGGACGGAGTGAGAAATGGGGGGGGGGAACGCGCCCCACGCGCACACTCGCTATATCTCTCGGGCCAATTATTCGCAGGCAGCGTTCAAACGCTTTGTGCGGTTCTCTTCCCCTCTCTCACCGAGGGTGGGCGCAATTAGAAAACAAGGGCGATTATTATGCGGGCAGAGAGCGAGAGAGAGAGAGAGAGAGAGAGAGAGAGAGGAAGAGAGGAAGAAAGGAAATATTCGTGTTTTCCTCGATTGCGGGACTTAATGAGACTATGCCAATTGTCCAATTACGGGTAATCGGCTCCCTCTCTTCCTCTCTCTCTCTCTCGCTTCCTTGCTGTTTCGTAGGAATGCACCGGAGGGTAGGCGAGTACTTCTTTCGTTCCCTCTTCCCTCTCTCCACAAGAGCCGATTACCCGCGAATTCATAAGTCGAGAACGAAGAGAGAGAGAGAGAGAGAGAGAGAGAGAGAGAGAAAGAGAAAGTCAGAGCGTATATTACGCGGGCTCGCTTCGGGTTCAATTGCCGCGATATCTCTGTCTCTTCTCCTCGCTTCCGCCTCTCGGCGAATAGATGACAGAGAGATATTGGCACTTTTGGGTATTAGCCTCTTCCTCGGTTCTCTTCTTTCTTTCTTTCTCTCTTACCCCCAACGGGGAGTATAGCTTTGTCCCCGATTACGTGGACCTGCCGTTCGGGGAAACAATAAGGCGCCCGTAATGAGAATGCGTACATGGATTTCGTCACGCGTTGGTCCCTCATTCTTTTTTTTTATTTCACCTCTCTCTCTCTCTCTCTCTTTTGCTATATACTTCTTTCCACACCCACTAGCTGTTGTCGAGGAGATAGAATGGCTGAAGGGCGATGGAAGCTGTTTGTGCATTGTAAGTGCTCCTTTTTTTCTACGCTTCGTTGCTGGCACCTGTGACGAGGAGTGACGAGCGAAGGTGTTGTTTTTTTTTCTTCTTGTTGAGAGGCTTTGTCGCGATTGGTGTGGGAGGAAGAAAAAAAGTGATTAAGGAGAAGAGCGTTGTGTCATCTGACGTTGGATAAACGCGATGATGTAAGAAGAATTATGTATTAGGTTTGATGTTTTGCTAAAAGTAGAGTCAATTTTTGTTAATGGATTTCTGAATAATATTACATATATGAAATACCAGAAAGATATTGGAGATTCATGTATGAGAATAGAATTTTCGTAGAAAAATTTTTATAGCTGTAGCTTATAGGAAACTTTTCCCCTGGTTGTGACGATAAAAGTATTCGGTTTTAGAAAAATGTGTATTTAATTACTTTTTATGCATATATATTATTTGCAACATTGACAATGCTTATTCCCAAATAATATTGCACTATACAAATGTTAATTAAGAAGTTCTAAAAGCTGCCATAATAATTATTCTATTGTGAATCTAATTATTGATATCGATCGAATTATATAAGAGTAAAATTTTGATGGGAGGTTTGTAAATATTTCAGCGACATACGTTAAAAAGTTACTGTATATTATTAAGATTTGTATTTAATGTATTGCTGGAAAATTTATGAAACATCAAATTTTCAGTGTAAAACGGTAATATTTGACGTGATGCATATTGAATTTTGAAGATTATTTACTACATGAGATGAGAAAAGTCGAATGGAGTAAAACTCATCTTGAACACCAGTTTCATACGGTATTTTATATTGCGAAGGGTTAAAAATCATATCAAAGTTGCGATTCTTAGGTAAGAGCAGTATGAATAATTATAGAAAATACACATAAAACGGTTGGCTGTTCCCCGATTAAAGCTAATTTTATTCTGCGTACACATTTCAAATAATCTGCTTAAAATAAAAGATGTTGAAGCTTATTATATGTTACTTAATCATAGTCTTCGTTGTTAAGATAAGATTAATTATAAAAAAAATAAATTTAAATTAAACTGAAATATCTCTAATTTACACAGATGAATGTATCCCCGTCTTTTATTATTTATGATTCAGAGGAAATAAAAAAAACAGTAAAAACATGAAAATAATACTTAAAAAAGCTACAAATATTGACTAAAACAAGCGATGAAAGATATTATATGATCGTTTTTTCAAACGACAAATGCATGGTTGAAACTTTTCGATCGAGGAACGCTAAGAATTAAAAAAAAATGCTTTAATAATGTACGTGTACGTGACAGGATGGAGAATCTAAAACAAAAGATAAGAATTCCTCGTGTCGCCCGGGTGTGCGCGAAACTTTGTCCCGGAGCATAGGAGGATGTAAGAAACTGCAACATGACTTCAATGCGAAGTAACTTTTTATTCGCTTCAAGTAGAAGTTTTATTATAAGGATTTGAACAAAGACCGCGTACATACGACTCTCAATGGGATTTCGCTTTCCTGACGTATATTAAGCATCGTCCGAGAATTTCGAATCACAGATTTCCAAAAGGTCAGTTGCATAATCAAAAGTTATATATGTAGGGTAAGTAGGGTATTGTTTGGAAATGGTATTGTTATTACCTATATATACACCTATATCAGAGTTATGTAATATTAAAAAAAATGAATTATTTGTTTGAGAAGTACCGTTGAATTTCTGTGTATAAACGGTCTCTGAAATAGACTTAGGAACTGACAAAGTCCCTCTCCGATGCAGTTCGTGGTTTCTTGTTATAATAGAGCCCGAGAAACAGCATTAACTTGGAAGGCTAATTGAAATTGAATAAATTGTAATTACTCATTTGTATGCGCGCAATACTGCCACAAACTTCTATTAAAATTGTGGAAATACAGGCGCATGATTACATTTTCCAACTAGCAATTATACATTGAAATATTTAATAATTAATTAGATCGCGCTACATCAAAGCTTTTGAAATTAATTTGAAAACCATTCGTTACATACTCGTTATATACTCGTACATCTAATTGAGATCTCATGGTGAATATTATCAGTTTAAAGTTAATTACACATTGATAAAATATCAATCAGCTCGATTTAATTTACAGAATACTACTACTACTACTACTACCTATAATAAAGCTCCACCGTTGCCATCAACTCCACAAAAGCTCAAAGAACTCACGAAGAAAATTAAGTATTATATTTAAAAGAGCACCCGGCAACTCCCACAAAGGCTAAAAAATACCACGGCGCGGAAAAAAATGCGCGTATAAATCTCCAGCAACGGGAATAAGACGCGGGCGGCGTCGTCCGCCGGAGGAGGAGGAAAATTGCATGCCGGCAAAAGAAGCAGACCAGAGGAGAAGGGGAAAAAAACGACTTCCGCAATCGAGGCATTTGTTGATACTTGATAGCTCGCTATTGATATTCCGAGTTGCGTAATGAGATTGGACGGCTTCTCTTGTAATACGTAAGAGCTGCGTGTATTAAATAATGCGGGGATGTGTATAGGAAAGAGTCGACGACGATGTTGTTTGCTATCTGACTGGTGACGTCGTCGTGGTTCGAGTGGGGGATATTATAGGTGACGTTTATTGAAATGCCAGAATCTTGGATCGATTTTTATTGTTTTGGGGATCAGTCGATTATTAATAATTTGATATTTGAGTTATTTTGGTTAATCATATAGTTTTTTTCTGGTAAATTTGGTATTTTACGAGGGTCAGTAATAATAATCATGCGGTAATATGAAAATGTAATAATGTATCTGTAAAAATAATCGTTCGGTACCTGGTCAAATATTTGACGTAATATAATATTGGATTATCAGAATCAAAATTATATTACAAAGACAACATTAAATTTTATTTAAAAAATATGTAAACCTTTTGAATATTATATTTTAAGTATGATAAAGTGTAGAATATTCCAAATATTACATAATTAAAAATGCAGGATATATTTAAAATATCATATCGTAATATCTCTCTCATAAAATATTCATAATTATATTGTGAACATGTATCTTTGTAAAAATTAAATAATTCAGTCGCTGATCTGCAATTTACAATATTGCAATAATTTTTTTTAAATTTACAAAATAATCTTGTTACAGCTAAATAAAGTAATATTAAGAAACTAAATGATAACTTTTTGTTGATATATTCTAAACTTATTGAGTGGGCAAGCAATTACAGAATCGCTCTAATATGTTCAATGACATTCTTACTCATTTGACCCAGTTATTACAGATCCATGTTTACACGAATTTCTGGATCGATTCCATACAATAAATAACATACTTAACATAATGTCATAATACCTTCGACCAAACCTCATACATCATTCGCAAATACAAACTCACACGACTTCTCTGGGCAATAAACCGAATATATTAAGCAATATTTACGTAGTAAAAATCACTCCATTATTCCCTAAATACACATACACATACACGCTTTCGCACAAATTTACACAGCTACCTATAATCAGTCCTCCTCCCTTTGCCCCTCCTTCCATAAAATCCATCAACCTAACGGGCAATTTAGCAGGGATAATAGCTTTGCCGTTTCAGCCCTCTCTCTTCGCCTCCTGACAGCTCGCAGCCTAGCTACTCTCTCTCTCTCTCTCTCTCTCTCTCTCCGTTTTTTTCGCACCTGCCCATAATTTCATTCCGGTAGTAGCGCGCGGGCTCCAAGTCCGAGGGCAAATGTTTACGAAATACCTGTTGAATGCGAAGAGGATGAGATGGGGTGGAGCCATTATGGATTTCCAAAGCGCTAAGGTGGATATTATAGGGGAGTGAAGGGAGTAGTAGTTGTAGTAGTAGTAGTAGTAGTAGTAGTCCCTCGACGATTTTCCGCTCATTAGAGACGAAGAGGAGGCGAAGAGAGAAGTGGCGTAAGAAGTTTCGGGAGTCACGGTGAATGGCTAGTTTGGGGCGTCGATAGCACGCGCGAGGGGAAGAGCGTCGATTCCTAGAGCATGTAAATAGGAGTGGAGAGGAGATCGAGTGCTAGTTTATATATATGTAGTGTCGATAAGGCGATTTAAGCGATGAATTATATCGTTGTGTACAGCTTTGATATATCGTTTTGCTAAGTCATTCTTGTTTTTGCCGATAATTTTATTATCTTGGACTAGAAAAAGTATCGAGAACACAAAACTAGTCTTTCATTAACTAATTTTCCTCTCAACATTGTTTTTGTGTAAAACCCTACACTTGAACCACTATATTTTCGTCAATTTTCATCGTAATAAATAAAGCACTTTACGACCGTCGCGTATTAAAGTCCGAACTTAACTGCAGCCAACGTTTAAAGGACGCTGAGGCATTTAATGGGTTAGCACCGAGTATAAAGAACGACCGAACTTGCCTCCACTTATTCTCACTCTCCCCCTTCCTACTCTCACCTTTATCACTCACCTCTCCCACTCTAATTTCCTCAACCAATCCAAACCACGAGGGTATACGACATATACACACCACAACTCAATCCTTGCAGATATCAAAACAAACACCATACACAGCTCTTACTCTCTCTCGTTCTCTCTTGCTCGCTCTCTGGTGGCCATTAAACAACCGATCCACCCACCGAACTCGCGTTAATATTCATAAAAAGTTGGCTGAACCGAGCTTGCGAGAGGCCATCGAAATGAGATTTTAACGAGTTTTAAATGGCCCGGTGGCTCGTGTTTATCATAAGCTCGCAATTTTCATTAGCCCTAATTGAGACCAGCACCTCGCGCGAGTAAAGAGAAGGAGCAAAAAAAAAAAACGAGAAGTGGAAGGTAGCAAGAGTATGTAACTAAGGCGAAACGCGGAAACCCAATTAAACCTGTCTAGAGTTATCAAATTAAGGAGGGGGAACGCGCATGCGCACCTTTTGTTTAACGGCGCGACTCGCAAAGTTCCCCGTGCACACTAGGATTATAGAGGGTGTTTCAACGTAGGGAGTGTGATTGCCGATGCGTGAAGATATTGTCAGCTGACGCTGTGTCTGTGTATGTGTGTACGTATGCGTGTTCGTCGGTGAATGTGTGTTTGCTGGGTAAGTCTGTATATTAGGGTGTAGGTTGTGTATACTTGCGTGTTTATAAATTAAGACGTGTGTATGTTTGTATGGGAATTGGGTGCAGTATGTGTAAATTTCTATTATAACTGTTATCAATTATGATTTTACAACATTACAATAATATAGTTGTTTATTATTTTATAATATTCGTAATGGAATTTGAAAAATTTACTGATTTTAGATTAATTTTACTCAAAATAAGAGTAAAGATAATAATTGAAAGTAATGAACACTCAAAGGTGCGAGGGGAAAGAAAGATGGAAGTGATAAACATTTTTATACTGTATAAAATGAAAGCCCTGTGATAAACATTTAAAAATATAAATGTAAATACTCTGCTGCCCACATTTTCGGGGCAAATATATGCACGTGAGGGTAACAAACAACAGTCCTAAAACTTAAATTTGACCAAGTGCACAACTTTCGCCACAAGTTTTTTAGATATTCTTTTTTTACTTTACACTTCGTGCGTGGTAGAAGAAATCTTGCATAAACTTTTTATAATTTCATACGTGACCTACTGCTTAAAATTTACTAAACACATTATATTATGTTAGAATAGTGCTGTCGTCGTAACCATTTTAATTTAGTATATTTGAGTCTCGGAGGAAAATAACGCTTAATTATTCTTAGTTCACTAGAATAAAGGATTTCTGTCTGTAACATGAACAACAAAACACTATAAAAAGTTAACGCAACGTGACGCCTGTAAAAAGGATATATGAGAAATACTAAAACGTTTATACCAGACGCCATACTTTTACATTCCCAGTAATATAAGTTTATTGAAATTGACATTCATATTTACATCTATGTACTTACTCAAATAAATATATATGTTATTCTCAAAAATATAAGTAGTTCTTACATTGTGTAACGGGGTGGATTCAGATGGAAATACGAAAAAATACGCGCTGACATCGGGACTTGAACCCGAGCCGTCCGGACG